>JAHDVE020001435.1:0-103810 GCA_022606495.2 Halesus radiatus
TGATTTGTAAAGCAATATCATATATTTCACATGTGTTTGACTCGTGCATTGTGATTTGTAAAGCAATATCATGTATTTCACATGTGTTTGACTCGTGCATTGTGATTTGTAAAGCAATATCATATATTTCACATGTGTTTGACTCGTGCATTGTGATTTGTAAAGCAATATCATATATTTCACATGTGTTTGACTCGTGCATTGTGATTTGTAAAGCAATATCATGTATTTCACATGTGTTTGACTCGTGCATTGTGATTTGTAAAGCAATATCATATATTTCACATGTGTTTGACTCGTGCATTGTGATTTGTAAAGCAATATCATATATTTCCTCTACCATTTCATACAACATTGCATAATTTTCATGTAAAAACCCACTAAGGTCGTAAATAAACAAATATGAATACCCCACGAGAGTCCCAATTGTCCGGAGCCAGCGTTGTACCCAATTTAAGAATGTTGTGAGGGTTAATGGAGTGGGAGGGGAAGGGAATAAAGAAGTACAAAGTTTTAGTGTCTAGCTATTCAAATCTAATCATTAAACACGATGAAGTAAATGAGAATCAACGTTTCGATTATTAATGGTATCCATGAATGCAAACAACTGGGAATAATATTTTTGTATTCCTTTTAGCAAGTTTTCCCATTAGTATCGTTTAATATCATTAAAAATAAAAACAATACCGAAAATGTGTGCAGAATCCAACAATTGATATGTAATTCGACAGCCGAATTACAAAAAACATGGCGTCTTTGGTTCCTCGACCAGCCGCTTGCAATGTTAATCCTTGTCCAGTTTTACAGCTAAATAATGCAGATGTTAATATATGGTATAATGTTATGATATATGTTAATTATTAAATTTCTGGTTGCATTCCGAGCTGGTAATTTGACTTTGAAAAAAAGTTTGACTTCAGATGTTGAATTTCTTTTTATTTTGTCGACTTTCGTTATTAAGAAACATTGCCAAAATCGAAGTTTCCAAAAAAAATTCCCGATCCTAAAGAGTTAGTTCAAACTTTGGGGTCGGAAATAAAGTGTATTTTCTCAGGCACCATCCGAACGATCGACCTGAAATTTTGGATTTGTTTTATTTTGTCGGTCTTAAAAGCATTTCAAAAAAAAAACTGCAAAAGCGTTGAACTGAAAAGATTTGAATGTTCATATCTCCGGTCTTATGGCATAGATTCTAAAATGGTGTAAGATTTTGTAATAAGGATAATGGACAAATTGTGATTAGGTGAAAAACTAAAAAAAAGCGATATTTGTAAAAAAAAACTTGTTCATGGAGTAATTTCTCCGAACCTTTGACATCGTTTCAAAAACGATTTCCAATTTTGTAATAAGGATGATGGACAGACTGTGATTCCATAAAAACTAGAAAAAAAGCGATATTTGTACAAAAAACTTGTTTATGAAGTAATTTCGCGTTTGGGGTCGAGATTTGAATGTTCATATCTCCGGTCTTATAGCATAGATTCTAAAATGGTGTAAGATTTTGTTATAAGGATAATGGACAAATTGTGATTCCGTGAAAAACTAAAAAAAAAGCGACATTTGTAAAAAAAAACTTGTTCATGGAGTAATTTCTCCGAACCTTTGAAATCGTTTCAAAAACGGTTTCCGATTTTGTAATAAGAATGATGGCCAGATTGTAAATCCGTGAAAAACTTAAAAGAAAGCGACATTTGTAAAAAGAAAGTTGTTTCATAGAGTAATTTCGCGGTTGGGGTCGAGATTTGAATGTTCATATCTCCGGTCTTATGGCATAGATTCTAAAATGGTGTAAGATTTTGTAATAAGGATAATGGAAAAATTGTGATTCAGTGAAAAACTATAAAAAAGCGATATTTGTAAAAAAAAACTTGTTTATGAAATAATTTCGAGGCCAACCTCGAAAGGTCGAGATTTGAATGTTCATATCTCCGGTCTCATGGCATAGATTCTAAAACGGTTTGCGATTTTGTAATAAGGATGATGGCCGTATGATTCCGTGGAAAACTGTAAAAAAGCGACAGTTGTAAAAAAAAACTTGTTTATGAAGTAATTTCGAGGTTGCTGTCGAGATTTGAATGTTCATATCTCCGGCCCTATGGCATAGATTCTAAAACGGTTTTTGAAGTTTTGGTAATAATGATGGCCAGAATGTCATTCCGTGAAAAAATCTACAAAGAGCGACATTATTAAAAAGAAAGTTTGTGTCATGGAACGATTTCGCGTTTGGGGTGGAGATTTGAATGTTCATATCTCCGGTCTTATGGCACAGATTCTAAAACGGTTTACGATTTTGTAATAAGGATGATGGACAGATTGTGATTCCGTAAAAACTAGAAAAAAAGCGATATTTGTAAAAAAAAACTTGTTTATGAAGTGATTTCGAGGTTGGGGTCGAGATTTGAATGTTCATATCTCCGGTCTCATGGCAAAGATTCTAAAACGGTTTACGATTTTGTAATAAGGATGATGGCCGAATTGTGATTCCGTGAAAAACTAAAAAAAGCGACATTTTAAAAAAAAAACTTGTTCATGGAGTAATTTCTCCGAACCTATGACATGGTTTCTAAAACGGTTTACGATATTGTAATAAAGATGATGGACAGACTGTGATTCCGTAAAAACTAGAAAAAAAGCGATATTTGTAAAAAAAAACTTGTTTATGAAGTGATTTCGAGGTTGGGGTCGAGATTTGAATGTTCATATCTCCGGTCTTATGGCATAGATTCTAAAACGGTTTACGATTTTGTAATAAGGATGATGGACAGATTGTGATTCCGTAAAAACTAGAAAAAAGCGATATTTGTAAAATAAAACTTGTTTATGAAGTAATTTCGAGGTTGGGGTCGAGATTTGAATGTTCATATCTCCGGCCCTATGGCATAGATTCGAAAACGGTTTTTGAAGTTTTGGTAATAATGATGGCCAGAATGTCATTCCGTGAAAAAATCTACAAAGAGCGACATTATTAAAAAGAAAGCTTGTGTCATGGAACGATTTCGCGGTTGGGGTGGAGATTTGAATGTTCATATCTCCAATCTTATGGCACAGATTCTAAAACGGTTTACGATTTTGTAATAAGGATGATGGACAGACTGTGATTCCGTAAAAACTAGAAAATAGCGATATTTGTAAAAAAAACTTGTTTATGAAGTAATTTCGAGGTTGGGGTCGAGATTTGAATGTTCATATCTCCGGTCTCATGGCAAAGTTTCTAAAACGGTTTACGATTTTGTAATAAGGATGATGGCCGAATTGTGATTCCGTGAAAAACTAAAAAAAGCGACATTTGTAAAAAAAAACTTGTTCATGGAGTAATTTCTCCGAACCTTTGACATGGTTTCTAAAACGGTTTCCGATTTTGTAATAAGGATGATGGACAGACTGTGATTCCATAAAAACTAGAAAAAAAGCGATATTTGTAAAAAAAAACTTGTTTATGAAGTAATTTCGAGGTTGGGGTCGAGATTTGAATATTCATATCTCCGGTCTTATGGCATAGATTCTAAAATGGTGTAAGATTTTGTAATTAGGATAATGGACAAATTGTGATTAGGTGAAAAACTAAAAAAAAGCGATATTTGTAAAAAAAAACTTGTTCATGGAGTAATTTCTCCGAACCTTTGACATCGTTTCAAAAAGGGTTTCCGATTTTGTAACAAGAATGATGGCCAGATTGTAAATCCGTGAAAAACTTAAAAGAAAGCGACATTTGTAAAAAGAATGTTGTTTCATAGAGTAATTTCGCGGTTGGGGTCGAGATTTGAATGTTCATATCTCCGGTCTTATGGCATAGATTCTTAAACGGTTTAAGATATTGTAATAAAGATGATTGACACACTGTGATTCCGTAAAAACTAGAAAAAGCGATATTTGTAAAAAAAAACTTGTTTATGAAGTAATTTCGAGGTTGGGGTCGAGATTTGAATGTTCATTTCTCCGGTCTTATAGCATAGATTCTAAAATGGTGTAAGATTTTGTAATAAGGATAATGGACAAATTGTGATTAGGTGAAAAACTAAAAAAAAGCGATATTTGTAAAAAAAAACTTGTTCATGGAGTAATTTCTCCGAACCTTTGACATCGTTTCAAAAACGATTTCCAATTTTGTAATAAGGATGATGGACAGACTGTGATTCCATAAAAACTAGAAAAAAAGCGATATTTGTAAAAAAACTTGTTTATGAAGTAATTTAGCGTTTGGGGTCGAGATTTGAATGTTCATATCTCCGGTCTTATGGCATAGATTCTAAAATGGTGTAAGATTTTGTTATAAGGATAATGGACAAATTGTGATTCCGTGAAAAACTAAAAAAAAAAAGACATTTGTAAAATAAAACTTGTTCATGGAGTAATTTCTCCGAACCTTCGACATCGTTTCAAAAATGGTTTCCGATTTTGTAATAAGAATGCTGGCCAGACTGTGATTCCGTGAAAAACTTAAAAGAAAGCGACATTTGTAAAAATAAAGTTGTTTCATAGAGTAATTTCGCGGTTGGGGTCGAGATTTGAATGTTCATATCTCCGGTCTTATGGCATAGATTCTAAAACGGTTTACGATTTTGTAATTAGGATGATGGACAGACTGTGATTCCGTAAAAACTAGAAAAAAGCGATATTTGTAAAAAAAACTTGTTTATGAAGTGATTTCGAGGTTGGGGTCGAGATTTGAATGTTCATATCTCCGGTCTTATGGCATAGATTCTAAAACGGTTTACGATTTTGTAATTAGGATGATGGACAGACTGTGATTCCGTAAAAACTAGAAAAAAGCGATATTTGTAAAAAAAAAATTGTTTATGAAGTAATTTCGGGGTTGGGGTCGAGATTTGAATGTTCATATCACCGGTCTTATGGCATAGATTCTAAAACGGTTTACGATTTTGTAGTAAGGATGATGGACAGATTATTTTTTAAAAACTAGAGAAAAGGCGATATTTGTAAAAAACTTGTTTATGTAAGTGATTTCGAGGTTAGGGGTCGAGATTTGAATGTTCATATCTCGGTCTTATAGCATAGATTCTAAAACGGTTTGGATTTTTGTAATTAGGATGATGAACAGACTGATTCAAAAACTAGAAAAAAGCGATATTTGTAAAAAAAACTTGTTTATGAGAGTAATTTCGAGGTTAGGTCCGAGATTTGGATGTTCACTTATCTCCGGCCCTATGGCACTCAGATTCTAAAACAGTTTTTGAAGTTTGCAAGTAACAATGATGGCCAGATGTCATTCCGTGAAAAAATCTACAAAAACGACATTATTAAAGAAAGCTTGTGTCACGGAACGATTTCGCGGTTGGGGTGGAGATTTGAATGTTCATATCTCCGGTCAGCATAGCACAGATTCTAAAACGGTTTACGGAATTTTGTAATAAGGATGATGGACAGATTGTGATTCCGTAAAAACTAGAAAATAGCGATATTTGTTAAAAAAACTTTTTTATGAAGTAATTTCGAGGTTGGGGTCGAGATTTGAATGTTCATATCTCCGGTCTCATGGCAAAGTTTCTAAAACGGTTTACGATTTTGTAATAAGGATGATGGACAGACTGTGATTCCGTAAAACTAGAAAAAAAGCGATATTTGTAAAAAACTTGTTTATAGGTAATTTCGAGGTTGGGGGTCGAGAGATTTGAATATTCATATCTCAGTCTTATGGCATATATTCTAAAATGGTGTAAGATTTTGTAATAAGGATAATGGACAAATTTGATTAGGTGAAAAACTAAAAAAGCGATATTTAGCAAAAAAAACTTGTTCATGGAGTAATTTCTCAGAACAGCACAATCGTTTCAAAAACGATTTCAATTTTGTAATAAGGATGATGGACAGACTGTGATTTCGCAAAAACTAGAAAAAAAGCGATGTTGTAAAAAAACTTTGTTTATAGTACTTTTCGCGTTTGGGGTCGAGATTTGAATGTTCATATCTCCGGTTTTATGGCATAGATTCTAAAACGGTTTACGATTTTGTAATAAGAATGATGGACAGATTATTTTTTAAAACCTAGAAAAAAAGCGATATTTGTAAAAAAAAACTTGTTTATGAAGTGATTTCGAGGTTGGGGTCGAGATTTGAATGTTCATATCTCCGGTCTTATGGCATAGATTCTAAAACGGTTTACGATTTTGTAATTAGGATGATGGACAGACTGTGATTCCGTAAAAACTAGAAAAAAGCGATATTTGTAAAAAAAAACTTGTTTATGAAGTAATTTCGGGGTTGGGGTCGAGATTTGAATGTTCATATCACCGGTCTTATTGCATAGATTCTAAAACGGTTTACGATTTTGTAATAAGGATGATGGACAGATTATTTTTTAAAAACTAGAGAAAAAGCGATATTTGTAAAAAAAAACTTGTTTATGAAGTGATTTCGAGGTTGGGGTCGAGATTTGAATGTTCATATCTCCGGTCTTATGGCATAGATTCTAAAACGGTTTACGATTTTGTAATTAGGATGATGGACAGACTGTGATTACGTAAAAACTAGAAAAAAGCGATATTTGTAAAAAAAAAGCTTGTTTATGAAGTAATTTCGGGGTTGGGGTCGAGATTTGAATGTTCATATCACCGGTCTTATTGCATAGATTCTAAAACGGTTTGAGATTTTAATAATAAGGATGATGGACAGATTATTTTAAAACTAGAAAGAGCAATATTTGTAAAAAAAACTTGTTTATGAAGTAATTTCAGGGTTGCGGTCAGGTGGAATGTTCCTTATCTCCGGTCTTAGCACATGGCATAAGATTCTAAAATGGTGTAAGATTTTGTAATAAGGATAATGGACAAATTGCGTTCCGTGAAAAACTAAAAAAGCTGACATTTGTAAAAAAAACTTGTTCATGGAGTAATTTCTCAGATGCTGACATCGTTTCAAAAACGGTTTCATGGAATTTTGTAACAAAGATGATAGCCAGATTGTAAAATCCGTGAAAAACTTAAAAGAAAGCGACATTTGTAAAAAGAATGTTGTTTCATAGAGTCATTTCGCGGTTGGGGTCGAGATTTGAATGTTCATATCTCCGGTCTTATGGCATAGATTCTTAAACGGTTTAGGATTTTGTAATTAGGATGATGGACAGACTGTGATTCCGTAAAAACTAGAAAAAAAGCGATATTTGTAAAAAAAAACTTGTTTATGAAGTAATTTCGAGGTTGGGGTCGAGATTTGAATGTGCATATCTCCGGCCCTATGGCATAGATTCTAAAACGGTTTTTGAAGTTTTGGTAATAATGATGGCCAGAATGTCATTCCGTGAAAAAATCTACAAAGAGCGACATTTGTAAAAAAAAACTTGTTCATGGAGTAATTTCTCCGAACCTTTGACATGGTTTCTAAAACGGTTTCCGATTTTGTAATAAGGATGATGGACAGACTGTGATTCCATAAAAACTAGAAAAAAAGCGATTTTTGTAAAAAAAAACTTGTTTATGAAGTAATTTCGAGGTTGGGGTCGAGATTTGAATATTCATATCTCCGGTCTTATGGCATAGGATTCTAAAATGGTGTAAGATTTTGTAATTAGGATAATGGACAAATTGTGATTCCGTGAAAAACTAAAAAAAAGCAACATTTGTAAAAAAAAACTTGTTCATGGAGTAATTTCTCCGAACCTTTGACATCGTTTCAAAAACGGTTTCCGATTTTGTAACAAGAATGATGGCCAGATTGTAAATCCGTGAAAAACTTAAAAGAAAGCGACATTTGTAAAAAGAATGTTGTTTCATAGAGTAATTTCGCGGTTGGGGTCGAGATTTGAATGTTCATATCTCCGGTCTTATGGCATAGATTCTTAAACGGTTTAAGATATTGTAATAAAGATGATGGACAGACTGTGATTCCGTAAAAACTAGAAAAAGCGATATTTGTAAAAAAAACTTGTTTATGAAGTAATTTCGAGGTTGGGGTCGAGATTTGAATGTTCATATCTCCGGTCTTATGGCATAGATTCTAAAACGGTTTACGATTTTGTAATTACGATGATGGACAGACTGTGATTCCGTAAAAACTAGAAAAAAGCGATATTTGTAAAAAAAACTTGTTTATGAAGTATTTCGAGGTTGGGGTCGAGATTTGAATGTTCATATCTCCGGTCTTATGGCACAGATTCTAAAACGGTTTACGATTTTGTAATAAGGATGATGGACAGACTGTGATTCCGTAAAAACTAGAAAATAGCGATATTTGTAAAAAAAACTTGTTTATGAAGTAATTTCGAGGTTGGGGTCGAGATTTGAATGTTCATATCTCCGGTCTCATGGCAAAGTTTCTAAAACGGTTTACGATTTTGTAATAAGGATGATGGCCGAATTGTGATTCCGTGAAAAACTAAAAAAAAGCGACATTTGTAAAAAAAAACTTGTTCATGGAGTAATTTCTCCGAACCTTTGACATGGTTTCTAAAACGGTTTCCGATTTTGTAATAAGGATGATGGACAGACTGTGATTCCATAAAAACTAGAAAAAAAGCGATTTTTGTAAAAAAAAACTTGTTTATGAAGTAATTTCGAGGTTGGGGTCGAGATTTGAATATTCATATCTCCGGTCTTATGGCATAGGATTCTAAAATGGTGTAAGATTTTGTAATAAGGATAATGGACAAATTGTGATTCCGTGAAAAACTAAAAAAAAGCAACATTTGTAAAAAAAAACTTGTTCATGGAGTAATTTCTCCGAACCTTTGACATCGTTTCAAAAACGGTTTCCGATTTTGTAACAAGAATGATGGCCAGATTGTAAATCCGTGAAAAACTTAAAAGAAAGCGACATTTGTAAAAAGAATGTTGTTTCATAGAGTAATTTCGCGGTTGGGGTCGAGATTTGAATGTTCATATCTCCGGTCTTATGGCATAGATTCTTAAACGGTTTAAGATATTGTAATAAAGATGATGGACAGACTGTGATTCCGTAAAAACTAGAAAAAAGCGATATTTGTAAAAAAAAACTTGTTTATGAAGTAATTTCGAGGTTGGGGTCGAGATTTGAATGTTCATATCTCCGGTCTTATGGCATAGATTCTAAAACGGTTTACGATTTTGTAATAACGATGATGGACAGACTGTGATTCCGTAAAAACTAGAAAAAAGCGATATTTGTAAAAAAAACTTGTTTATGAAGTGATTTCGAGGTTGGGGTCGAGATTTGAATGTTCATATCTCCGGTCTTATGGCATAGATTCTAAAACGGTTTACGATTTTGTAATTAGGATGATGGACAGACTGTGATTCCGTAAAAACTAGAAAAAAGCGATATTTGTAAAAAAAAACTTGTTTATGAAGTAATTTCGGGGTTGGGGTCGAGATTTGAATGTTCATATCACCGGTCTTATGGCATAGATTCTAAAACGGTTTACGATTTTGTAATAAGTATGATGGACAGATTATTTTTTAAAAACTAGAGAAAAGGCGATATTTGTAAAAAAAAACTTGTTTATGAAGTGATTTCGAGGTTGGGGTCGAGATTTGAATGTTCATATCTCCGGTCTTATGGCATAGATTCTAAAACGGTTTAGGATTTTGTAATTAGGATGATGAACAGACTGTGATTCCGTAAAAACTAGAAAAAAAGCGATATTTGTAAAAAAAAACTTGTTTATGAAGTAATTTCGAGGTTGGGGTCGAGATTTGAATGTTCATATCTCCGGCCCTATTGCATAGATTCTAAAACGGTTTTTGAAGTTTTGGTAATAATGATGGCTAGAATGTCATTCCGTGAAAAAATCTACAAAGAGCGACATTATTAAAAAGAAAGCTTGTGTCACGGAACGATTTCGCGGTTGGGGTGGAGATTTGAATGTTCATATCTCCGGTCTTATGGCACAGATTCTAAAACGGTTTACGATTTTGTAATAAGGATGATGGACAGATTGTGATTCCGTAAAAACTAGAAAATAGCGATATTTGTTAAAAGAAACTTGTTTATGAAGTAATTTCGCGGTTGGGGTCGAGATTTGAATGTTCATATCTCCGGTCTTATGGCATAGATTCTTAAACGGTTTACGATATTGTAATAAAGATGATGGACAGACTGTGATTCCGTAAAAACTAGAAAAAAGCGATATTTGTAAAATAAAACTTGTTTATGAAGTAATTTCGAGGTTGGGGTCGAGATTTGAATGTTCATATCTCCGGTCTTATGGCATAGATTCTAAAACGGTTTTTGAAGTTTTGGTAATAATGATGGCCAGAATGTCATTCCGTGAAAAAATCTACAAAGAGCGACATTATTAAAAAGAAAGCTTGTGTCACGGAACGATTTCGCGGTTGGGGTTGAGATTTGAATGTTCATATCTCCGGTCTTATGGCACAGATTCTAAAACGGTTTACGATTTTGTAATAAGGATGATGGACAGATTGTGATTCCGTAAAAACTAGAAAATAGCGATATTTGTTAAAAAAACTTGTTTATGAAGTAATTTCGCGGTTGGGGTCGAGATTTGAATGTTCATATCTCCGGTCTTATGGCATAGATTCTTAAACGGTTTACGATATTGTAATAAAGATGATGGACAGACTGTGATTCCGTAAAAACTAGAAAAAAGCGATATTTGTAAAATAAAACTTGTTTATGAAGTAATTTCGAGGTTGGGGTCGAGATTTGAATGTTCATATCTCCGGTCTTATGGCATAGATTCTAAAATGGTGTAAGATTTTGTAATAAGGATAATGGACAAATTGTGATTAGGTGAAAAACTAAAAAAAAGCGATATTTGTAAAAAAAAACTTGTTCATGGAGTAATTTCTCCGAACCTTTGACATCGTTTCAAAAACGATTTCCAATTTTGTAATAAGGATGATGGACAGACTGTGATTTCATAAAAACTAGAAAAAAAGCGATATTTGTAAAAAAAACTTGTTTATGAAGTACTTTCGCGTTTGGGGTCGAGATTTGAATGTTCATATCTCCGGTTTTATGGAATAGATTCTAAAACGGTTTACGATTTTGTAATAAGAATGATGGACAGATTATTTTTTAAAAACTAGAAAAAAAGCGATATTTGTAAAAAAAAACTTGTTTATGAAGTGATTTCGAGGTTGGGGTCGAGATTTGAATGTTCATATCTCCGGTCTTATGGCATAGATTCTAAAACGGTTTACGATTTTGTAATTAGGATGATGGACAGACTGTGATTCCGTAAAAACTAGAAAAAAGCGATATTTGTAAAAAAAAACTTGTTAATGAAGTAATTTCGGGGTTGGGGTCGAGATTTGAATGTTCATATCACCGGACTTATGGCATAGATTCTAAAACGGTTTACGATTTTGTAATAAGGATGATGGACAGATTATTTTTTAAAAACTAGAGAAAAAGCGATATTTGTAAAAAAAAACTTGTTTATGAAGTGATTTCGAGGTTGGGGTCGAGATTTGAATGTTCATATCTCCGGTCTTATGGCATAGATTCTAAAACGGTTTAGGATTTTGTAATTAGGATGATGGACAGACTGTGATTCCGTAAAAACTAGAAAAAAGCGATATTTGTAAAAAAAAACTTGTTTATGAAGTAATTTCGGGGTTGGGGTCGAGATTTGAATGTTCATATCACCGGTCTTATGGCATAGATTCTAAAACGGTTTACGATTTTGTAATTAGGATGATGGACAGACTGTGATTCCGTAAAAACTAGAAAAAAGCGATATTTGTAAAAAAAAACTTGTTAATGAAGTAATTTCGGGGTTGGGGTCGAGATTTGAATGTTCATATCACCGGACTTATGGCATAGATTCTAAAACGGTTTACGATTTTGTAATAAGGATGATGGACAGATTATTTTTTAAAAACTAGAGAAAAAGCGATATTTGTAAAAAAAAACTTGTTTATGAAGTGATTTCGAGGTTGGGGTCGAGATTTGAATGTTCATATCTCCGGTCTTATGGCATAGATTCTAAAACGGTTTACGATTTTGTAATTAGGATGATGGACAGACTGTGATTCCGTAAAAACTAGAAAAAAGCGATATTTGTAAAAAAAAACTTGTTTATGAAGTAATTTCGGGGTTGGGGTCGAGATTTGAATGTTCATATCACCGGTCTTATTGCATAGATTCTAAAACGGTTTACGATTTTGTAATAAGGATGATGGACAGATTATTTTTTAAAAACTAGAGAAAAGGCGATATTTGTAAAAAAAACTTGTTTATGAAGTAATTTCGAGGTTGCGGTCAAGATTTGAATGTTCATATCTCCGGTCTTATGGCATAGATTCTAAAATGGTGTAAGATTTTGTTATAAGGATAATGGACAAATTGTGATTCCGTGAAAAACTAAAAAAAAAAAGACATTTGTAAAATAAAACTTGTTCATGGAGTAATTTCTCCGAACCTTTGACATGGTGTAAGATTTTGTAATAAGGATAATGGACAAATTGTGATTAGGTGAAAAACTAAAAAAAAGCGATATTTGTAAAAAAAAACTTGTTCATGGTGTAATTTCCCCGAACCTTTGACATCGTTTCAAAAACGATTTCCAATTTTGTAATAAGGATGATGGACAGACTGTGATTCCATAAAAACTAGAAAGAAAGCGATATTTGTAAAAAAAACTTGTTTATGAAGTACTTTCGCGTTTGGGGTCGAGATTTGAATGTTCATATCTCCGGTTTTATGGCATAGATTCTAAAACGGTTTACGATTTTGTAATAAGAATGATGGACAGATTATTTTTTAAAACCTAGAAAAAAAGCGATATTTGTAAAAAAAAACTTGTTTATGAAGTGATTTCGAGGTTGGGGTCGAGATTTGAATGTTCATATCTCCGGTCTTATGGCATAGATTCTAAAACGGTTTACGATTTTGTAATTAGGATGATGGACAGACTGTGATTCCGTAAAAACTAGAAAAAAGCGATATTTGTAAAAAAAAACTTGTTTATGAAGTAATTTCGGGGTTGGGGTCGAGATTTGAATGTTCATATCACCGGTCTTATTGCATAGATTCTAAAACGGTTTACGATTTTGTAATAAGGATGATGGACAGATTATTTTTTAAAAACTAGAGAAAAAGCGATATTTGTAAAAAAAAACTTGTTTATGAAGTGATTTCGAGGTTGGGGTCGAGATTTGAATGTTCATATCTCCGGTCTTATGGCATAGATTCTAAAACGGTTTACGATTTTGTAATTAGGATGATGGACAGACTGTGAAAAAACTAGAAAAAAGCGATATTTGTAAAAAAAAACTTGTTTATGAAGTAATTTCGGGGTTGGGGTCGAGATTTGAATGTTCATATCACCGGTCTTATTGCATAGATTCTAAAACGGTTTACGATTTTGTAATAAGGATGATGGACAGATTATTTTTTAAAAACTAGAGAAAAGGCGATATTTGTAAAAAAAACTTGTTTATGAAGTAATTTCGAGGTTGGGGTCGAGATTTGAATGTTCATATCTCCGGCCCTATGGCATAGATTCTAAAACGGTTTTTGAAGTTTTGGTAATAATGATGGCCAGAATGTCATTCCGTGAAAAAATCTACAAAGAGCGACATTATTAAAAAGAAAGCTTGTGTCATGGAACGATTTCGCGGTTGGGGTGGAGATTTGAATCTTCATATCTCCGGTCTTATGGCACAGATTCTAAAACGGTTTACGATTTTGTAATAAGGATGATGGACAGACTGTGATTCCGTAAAAACTAGAAAAAAAGCGATATTTGTAAAAAAAAACTTGTTTATGAAGTAATTTCGAGGTTGGGGTCGAGATTTGAATGTTCATATCTCCGGTCTCATGGCACAGATTCTAAAATGGTTTACGATTTTTATAATAAGGATGATGGCTGAATTGTGATTCCGTGAAAAACTAAAAAAATAGCGATATTTGTAAAAAAAACTTGTTTATGAAGTAATTTCGAGGTTGGGGTGGAGATTTGAATGTTCATATCTCCGGTCTTATGGCATAGATTCTAAAATGGTTTACGATTTTGTAATAAGGATGATGGACAGATTATTTTTTAAAAACTAGAAAAAAAGTAATTTCGCGGTTGGGGTCGAGATTTGAATGTTCATATCTCCGGTCTCATGGCATAGATTCTAAAACGGTTTACGATTTTGTAAAAAGGATGATGGCCAAATTGTGATTCCGTGAAAAACTAAAAAAAAGCGACATTTGTAAAAAAAAACTTGTTTATGAAGTGATTTCGAGGTTGGGGTCGAGATTTGAATGTTCATATCTCCGGTCTTATGGCATAGATTCTAAAACGGTTTAGGATTTTGTAATTAGGATGATGGACAGACTGTGATTCCGTAAAAACTAGAAAAAAGCGATATTTGTAAAAAAAAACTTGTTTATGAAGTAATTTCGGGGTTGGGGTCGAGATTTGAATGTTCATATCACCGGTCTTATTGCATAGATTCTAAAACGGTTTACGATTTTGTAATAAGGATGATGGACAGATTATTTTTTAAAAACTAGAGAAAAGGCGATATTTGTAAAAAAAACTTGTTTATGAAGTAATTTCGAGGTTGGGGTCGAGATTTGAATGTTCTTATCTCCGGTCTTATGGCATAGATTCTAAAATGGTGTAAGATTTTGTAATAAGGATAATGGACACATTGTGATTCCGTGACAAACTAAAAAAAAGCGACATTTGTAAAAAAAAAACTTGTTCATGGAGTAATTTCTCCGAACCTTTGACATCGTTTCAAAAACGGTTTCCGATTTTGTAATAAGAATGATGGCCAGATTGTAAATCCGTGAAAAACTTAAAAGAAAGCGACATTTGTAAAAAGAAAGTTGTTTCATAGAGTAATTTCGCGGTTGGGGTCGAGATTTGAATGTTCATATCTCCGGTCTTATGGCATAGATTCTAAAATGGTGTAAGATTTTGTAATAAGGATAATGGACAAATTTTGCTTCCGTGAAAAACTAAAAAAAAGCGATATTTGTAAAAAAAAACTTGTTTATGAAGTAATTTCGAGGCCAACCTCGAAAGGTCGAGATTTGAATGTTCATATCTCCGGTCTCATGGCATAGATTCTAAAACGGTTTACGATTTTGTAATAAGGATGATGGACGAATTGTGATTCCGTGAAAAACTAAAAAAAAGCGACATTTGTAAAAAAAAACTTGTTCATGGAGTAATTTCTCCGAACCTTTGACATCGTTTCAAAAACGGTTTCCGATTTTGTAATAAGAATGATGGCCAGATTGTAAATCCGTGAAAACTTAAAAGAAAGCGACATTTGTTAAAAGAAAGTTGTTTCATAGAGTAATTTCGCGGTTGGGGTCGAGATTTGAATGTTTATATCTCCGGTCTTATGGCATAGATTCTAAAATGGTGTAAGATTTTGTAATAAGGATAATGGACAAATTGTAATTCCGTAAAAAACTCGAAAAAAAGCGATATTTGTAAAAAAAATACTTGTTTTATATAGTAATTTCTGGGTTGGGGTCGAGATTTGAATATTCATATCTCGGCCCTTATGGCATGGATTCTAAAATGGTTTTCGATTATAAAATAAGAATGACGGCCTGAATGTCATTCCGTGAAAAAATCCACGTAAAGCGACATCCGTAAAAAAACATGTTTTATAGAGTAATTTTGCGGTAGGTAGATTTATGTGTATTTTGAAGACCTTAAAATGATTTCACTTATCATCATGACTTATCGTCATCACACTACCCTTATCTCTTCTTCTTCTTTAGAAATGAATCACCTCCGTGCTAAAATAGAAGCATAACGAAGTGACAGAGGAGTGACAGAGGCATAACAAAGACCACCAAGATGATACTCGTCCGGGCTCTGATTTTCCCAAATTTCTTTACGGTATGGAAAACATTTCCATCCAGAGAAAAGAAGCGGATAGACGCACTCGAAATGTGGTGCTGGAGGAAAATGCTCAGGATTCTATGGACACCCAGGCTCATTATAACACTGCACTCTTGGTAAAGTCTCCTTTATATTATAGAAGAAGATAGAAAAAGAAGAAGATTAAATTATTTCAAATTACCTTATTTCTTACAGTCATCCTCCTCAGTTTTTTAGATTATTAGGATTTTTTTCATGTCATTCTATTTTAGTATTGCTATAATTTAAATTTATGGCTTTTCAAATAGCAACTACTGTAACACGATATTAGTCACGATGTATGTGTAGTTTATTAATTTCCGTGGACGTTGCCAAAGCATAGTATTTGCGATGTGCTTCTACTATTGAGATTTCAACCGGTTCAATACGCAAACGTTATCTAGTAAAGTAAGTAACTTGCGACAAAATGAATTATTTTGTGATTCTAGTATCATGTTTAATTATGTCGATACTATATTTTCTATCACGGGTTTTCCTAATTGTGTGACTTACGTGCTTTCGATAATAATTGTGTTACTTACGTGGGTACTTTCAGTGTGTTACTTATGTACTTTCATCCGAGCTTACGTGTAATCCTGAGTCATTCTGAAAACTATAGGTTGGGTTATATGTCATGTTTTCAAAATGTTTCCGACATAAGTACCATCTTTACTACGTATCCTATTCTAGCCTAAACTAAGCCCACCCATTCTGACATATATTAACTTTGTCGAATGATTCCGGTTAATAAGTAAGTAACATTGTGGCTATTTCATTCCAAATTCGTTATTTCTAATGCATTTGCTACTATGAACGTGAGAAGTGGGTGAGTTTCTCGGACATTACCAAAAAAAATATGTGACTGATTTTTCCCTATATTTTTTTTTTGTATTTAATATAAATACACATAAAATATTTAACAGTACATATATCTCAACAGCTAATTACAAAAAATTAACACAAACTACCCAACTCAATAGAGAAAGATTTCTTGTGTTTGAGTTGGAGAGCAGCGCCATGTAGCAAGGTAAGTATAGAAATAAAAGTACATCAAGAATGTAATATGGATAAAGTTTGTGTTTTTATTTATAACGTTAGCAAAGCCCATTTTCATTATTTAAAAAAATAATTCAATACGTAGGTGGATTGATAGCGTTTACCTCTCAGTAAAAATATTAACTCAGCAGCCAGAAAAAAAAGTTTTGTAAACGTCAAAAAGGTCTGTGGCGAAACGTCAATTTTTTTTGTTTTATTTTATACGACTTCGGAGTTGTTCAAATTCAAAAACCTTCAAGTAAGTACTTCATTTCTTTATATTTCCATTCATTATACATTTTATGTTTTATGTGTGCAAGATAATAAATTTCGCTTCGAATAAAGTTTCCTTTTCAATCGACTTTTTTATCGCTACGTGTTGTGATGGCTCCACGAAGTATGAAATTAACATTATGTTTATTTTGTCGTGTCACACGTTTGATTGCGTTTCCACGCTTATTTACTGACATGTAAAGCTTCGACGTGTCTTTATTTAAATTTCACATCGTATTATCGGTTCAAAGCTGTATTGCCTGATTGATTGTTACTAAATGTAATGAAACCGTACGTAATTCTTTTATAAACAACCGGCATATTCGTGTTTTTAATTCATCTACAATTAAAGCATCTTATTCCTCATTACATGACCTCCTCGTTAGATGTAATAACTATACAACCTGAAATAGTCAGAAAGATAAAAGGTCTTGTCTTTCAAACGTAGTTTATTATCTTATCTTAATCTGTAAACTATTTTACTGTAAAATTATCCGCTTCAATTTATTTTCTTTTTCTTTACACCCAAACGAAGAACCTAATAACCTATTTTAAATATAACACGGTGTATTAATTACATATGAAATAGGTCATTAGGTTGTTAGTTCGGGTTTACAGCGAAAAAACGAAAAACTAACCTAAAAAATTCTTCAAACTTTACTAAGCTTTAAATGAATTTGTATGCATTATTTTGCATTTTCTCATATTTCAATATTTTTTCTAATTTGTATTAATCTGAAACTTTGTTTTATTTTAAAATCTATGCATATTAACATTGAAGCTAAATTGTTGAATTTTTCTTTATTTTCGATCACAGTGTTTACTTATAATACGTCTTTCATCTTAGACATAAATTCAATTGGTTGATAGCCTGTGTTCAAAACACTCCACAAGCAAAGCCTTGCTCAAAGACCACCATTCGGAAACGAAGCGTTTCTTGACAATGGCTTTAGCCGTGCTTACTGACCAGAAGTAGTCAGGTATTTCCCAACCTTCCTCTTCCCCACCCCACTTCCTTCAACCTCACAACATACCCCAAATTGGGGGTGTCATAGTTCCACTAGTTCCGGGCAGTTTGGACTTGACTTCCGTGCCATATCTCCCTTCTATGTTACTCACTCTTTTGCATTGTGTTTCAGTGGTACTATGTTTCTAATGATGGTTATGTTTTGAATCCTCTGCAGCATGGCGGAAAAGGTAATTCTAGTGACCGGGGGCACGGGGCTGGTGGGAAAAGCCATTGAGAGGGTGGTGCAGCAAGAAAAGCAAGACGGCAAGCAGCCCTCTGAAAAGGAAACCTGGATTTTTATCGGCTCAAAAGCTGCTGACCTGTGGTAAGTTTCTTTGTTTGTGCTCATATATTATTAACTAAATTATTATTATAATGATTGACCGATTAGTAGCCGAGTGGACAAATGTGTCGGGTTCCCACCCAGACATTGCGGGTTCTATCGTCTTCCAGAGAAGTTCCCCGTCATTATATTTGTACTTACTTTATGGGATGTCTGGGATTACACCAACCTCCCCATATTCCCGAATAAATAATTTATTATTATTATTGCGCAAGCAACATTTTCCCACCGTAATGGCAGTAGGGGGTTTTCTAATATTGTCAAGTTATTTGTTGCCTGCGAATATTTGTCTTTCTTTTTTTAAATATACAGGGTTATTCAAAATGTTGGATGCAATTTTGTACTGAATTATCTGTTATAATATATGTGAATGATCTACATAGCAATTGAAAGAGGAGGTCTGAAAGTTTCAAATCCCACCGCTAGATCGCTTATAGTTGTGCAAATGACTAGAGTGCTCGCTCCGCCAAGCATCCATTTCGCGTCAGTTGTGTGTGAAATGGCTAATATGCAGCACAAGGTTTTCTGTGTTCGTGAGTTCTGCAAAACGGACTCGGCAACTGTAGTGCAGCATACTTTTTGTCTCCACTTTAACATTATACCTCCAACTAGGAAGAGTATTTGTTGATCGTTGATATCACCAATTTGAGCAAACTGGATGTCTCCGTAAAGGCAAAAAGCTCGAGCCAATCACGTGCATCGGCTCGTGCAAAATCGAATCCATCATTTGGAATAACCCTGTATTTATATATTTTACTAATTTATAGAGCGTTGTTTTTGTGAAAAATTTGATAAAACCATAAATATTTCATCATTGTAGAAAATAATATTAACATAACCCAAATGAAACATGAAAATGGAAAAAATGACAGAAAATAAAAAGATTTCAGTCGCATCTGGGACTCAAACCCAGTACCTCTGCCTATCCGGGGCAACCGCTTAACCAACTTAGCTAATGAGACCAGTTCAATTTATGTCATCTTTATCAATATCATATCTCAAATTCAAGATTTGTAAATATTATTCTTCATTTTTAATCCCATATTATTGGCAGCTATCTTTATAATGATTATATTAATATATCATTTAAACAGTTCTGTAGAATCTCTTTATAAATTATAACTTGCATTTCTGTTGGCCTTATCTTGTATAAACAAGTACTAGTAGCAAATAATAATGCATGTGTGAATGTCTTCTCTGTGTAAACATTGCTATAAAACACCTCAGATTGTATTGTGATCTGTGCTTACCTGATTTTATGTTCTAATTGTTTTCTGTTCGTTTGCAGCAATAAGAAACAGACGGAAGAACTGTTTGCCAAATACAAACCTACTCACATCATTCACCTAGCGGCCATGGTCGGAGGACTTTTCCAGAATATGTCACACAATTTAGACTTCTTGGTTAGTATTTACCTAATCCATATATGAAGCAAATAATAATTCACCTAGCGGCCATGGTCGGAGGACTTTTACAGAATATGTTATACAATTTAGACTTCTTGGTTGGTATTTATCTAATCCATATATGAAGCAAATAATAATTCACCTAGCGGTCATGGTCGGAGGACTTTTACAGAATATGTTATACAATTTAGACTTCTTGGTTGGTATTTATCTAATCCATATATGAAGCAAATAATAATTCACCTAGCGGTCATGGTCGGAGGACTTTTACAGAATATGTTATACAATTTAGACTTCTTGGTTGGTATTTATCTAATCCATATATGAAGCAAATAATAATTCACCTAGCGGTCATGGTCGGAGGACTTTTACAGAATATGTTATACAATTTAGACTTCTTGGTTGGTATTTATCTAATCCATATATGAAGCAAATAATAATTCACCTAGCGGCCATGGTCGGAGGACTTTTACAGAATATGTCACACAATTTAGACTTCTTGGTTGGTATTTATATGAAGCAAATAATAATTCATCTAGCGGCCATGGTCGGAGGACTTTTCCAGAATATGTCACACAATTTAGACTTCTTGGTTGGTATTTATCTAATCCATATATGAAGCAAATAATAATTCACCTAGCGGTCATGGTCGGAGGACTTTTACAGAATATGTTATACAATTTAGACTTCTTGGTTGGTATTTATCTAATCCATATATGAAGCAAATAATAATTCACCTAGCGGCCATGGTCGGAGGACTTTTACAGAATATGTCACACAATTTAGACTTCTTGGTTGGTATTTATATGAAGCAAATAATAATTCATCTAGCGGCCATGGTCGGAGGACTTTTCCAGAATATGTCACACAATTTAGACTTCTTGGTTGGTATTTATCTAATCCATATATGAAGCAAATAATAATTCACCTAGCGGCCATGGTCGGAGTGGACTTTTCCAGAATATGTCACAGAATTTAGACTTCTTGATTTGTATTTATCTAATCCATATATGAAGCAAATAATAATGTAATGTTCTACCTACAATTATTAATTAAGGTTAAATTGAAGAAGTTTTTATAATAATAAATAAAAACGTTGATCTTTTCACAACGGTTCTGATATACATGTACAGGGTAATATAATAGTAATAAAAGTTAATTTCTATAGTGCAGTTTTGTGAAGGTTCACCTCAAGTGCAGTTTTTTTTTAATTGTATAATATGAATTACATACAATGGGAACTTGTACCCGCTAAGCCACTGCAAGTAGCTTGTCAGCGGGAGTTTAGTTCAACAATATTATATAATACAACAATAAATAACAATCATCATACAAATGTAGAGTAAAATTAGAAAAATATAGGTGCATGCATGTTGTGATCAATGTACAACAAGTAAGAAAAAATATATTTTAAAAAAATTTCAAACAGTTAACAGTTTTGTTATAGAGATAATAGAGTCCAATTACATAGTATCGATTTAAATAATATTATCAAAATATCAGGAAGTATTAAACAAATTGAGAAATAAAAATCAGTAGTACAGTTTTTTTCGTACTCGTACATCGGTGTACGCTGCTATTTTGCACTTCTCATTTAGTGGAGGTATGTCGTATGTAAATGGATTGAAGAAATGTGGTCCGAGTAAACATCCCTGCGGGACTCCTTTGGGTATTTCTCGCTTTGTAGATACCGTGTTGCCCACTTTGAGTGTGAATGTTCGGTTTTCTAAGTATGATTGTACTATTCTGACAATGTAGATCGGCGTGTTGATAATGTACGTTTTGTATATTAATCCTTCCATCTATACGGTGTCGAACGCTTTCTCGAGGTCCAGTAGTGCCATTACTGTATACCTGTTGTTATTGAAACCTCTAGTAATGTGTTCTATGACACGCGTAAGTTGGTGGATCATAGAATATTTTCGCCGAAAACCGAACTGTTTGTTCGCTGGTTGTGATGCGGTAGGTATCGATTTAGGATGATTTGTTCTAGAATCTTGCTGAGCGTCGGTAGTAAACTGATAGGGCGATAGTTTAACAGATTTGTGCAATCTTTTTTGGGTTTGTGAAATGGTAGTACGCAGGCATTTTTCCATAACGCGGGGAAGTGGCCGAGTAGTAGGCAGGCATTTAATATTTACGCGATGTATATGATCACTCTCTGTGGTAGATGTTTTAGCAGAACATTTCTTATTTGATCTTCGCCTGGGGCCTTGTTGGTTTTTATGCACTTTATAATAAGGGCTACTTCTCTCAGAGTGCTGAGTTTTATGTCCTCCGTATCCGTCTGTGTGCGTTCTATCGTTTCAGATACTAGGTAATTTGTTTCTAGATCTTCCATCCCATTTGTAGTAGCAAATGGGTTTTCAAATCCGTCTGCCAGCGCGTTTGCCTTTTCTTCGTCTGAGAGTACCAGGATTGGAGATTCAGACCACTTGAGAAGCGGAATGCTGTTGTCTTGATATCGAAGTGCTTTGGCCATTCTCCATATTGAGTTGTTCTGAGTACTGAAGGATTCCACTTTCGTTGACCAGAGTATTTTTTAACTTCGCGATTTCTTCTTTTATTTCTCTTCCTAGTGTATTTACCGTATATTTTAGAGATTCGTAAAGAAAGCGAGGCTGATGTAAGCGTAGTGAGCAAGATTAACAAAGGGACGCTTAGATGGTTTGGGCAAGTAGAGCGAATGAACGAAGAGAGGAGTGTAAGGAGAATATATGACGCGAATGTGAATGGAAGAAGAAGCCGGGGACGCCCGAGAAAGACATGGCAAGATCAAGTGAATCAAATACAGAAGTCGGAATAACAGAAGAGAATGTATGAGGCGTTGTATGAATGTGAATGAAGTAAGAAGTGTATGCCAAGATCGAGTTGTTTGGCGGTCCGTCCTTTCTGCCTACCCCTGCCGTGAAACGGCGTGATGGTTAGTTAGTTAGTTTTTTTACAGTGAGGATAGACTTAATATAATAGTAACACTTAAATAATTTTAAAGATGCCCGCAGCTATCAAGGAGACCATCATATTTGTTCAATAGACAATGTAAGAAAGAGCCAAATAGCGTAAATACAGCAGATATCAAGGAGCAATTTACACTTACTAACCTAACCTAATATAATTAGAAAATAACATATATTACATATATGAAAATTAAAACCACAATTTAAAATATTCATGAGTAGCAGACTCTCTTACATGATCATTTTAGATATTAAATAACAATTTAGTATAAGTTCAGGGTGCAAATAATCATATACGAGGTATGTTCAAAAGAAAAGGTGAATTTTGAATTTTCGTGGGCTGTGTACATTCGATTATTGATTTTTTTTTTGTTATGTTGGTACACATATGTTTATCATATTTTAGCATTATCAGCCATTTTGGATTCAGTGGTTTGTTTTTGACAACTGGAAAGGTTAGTCAAGTTTTTGTGTGTTCTTCGATTTTTTACTCTTGAAAAAAATGGATCAAAGAATATGTATTAAATTTTGCGTTAAAAATGGAATAAAGTGCTCCAACGCACTTAAAATGTTGACTGTGGCATTCGGCGAGTCTACTTCGTCTCTACGACGTCGAAACCAAGGCCCAATCATCCCAATGGAAGCGACCAGAAGAGCCAAGACCGAAAAAAGCACGCCAAGTTTGATCAAATGTGAAGGTTTTGCTCACTGTTTTCTTCGATTACAATGGCGTGGTGCATCATGAGTTCTTGCCAACGGGTCGTACGGTTAATTAGGAATACTACAAGGAAGTTATGCAACGTTTGCGTGAAACAATACAGCTCAAACGATCGAAATTGTGGAAAAACAAATCATGGATTTTGCATCACGATAATGCACCAGCTCACACATCAATGCTTGTTCATGATTATTTGGCCAAAAACAACACCGTAATCATACCTCAACCACCGTATTCACCAGATTTGGCTCCCTGCGACTTTTTCCTATTCCCGAAACTGAAGGGACAAATGAAAGGACAGCATTTTGCCACAATTGATGAGATAAAGTCAGAATCGAAGAACGAGCTGATGGCCATACCGAAAAGCGCATTCCAGAAATGCTTCGAAGATTGGAAGAAGCGCTGGCATAAGTGCATTATATCTGAGGGGGATTACTTTGAAGGGGAGAAAATGGATATTGATGAATAAATAAATACTTTTCGAAAAAATTCGAAATTCACTTTTTCTTTTGAACACCTCGTATAAAGTAGGTAGAAATAACGAATTATGTACATGGTTTTCACATGGTACAGGGTAATGGGTGTGCGCTGTACTCATTTGTGACATTAGTATATTTTCTTTAAGAGGAACACATTACGAGTTTAGGGGTAATATATCGACCTCTCCTACAACGTATCAGAACTTTACAGGAGAGAAGCTTGGTGAAGGTTGAGCTTTGGTTCATTTTGCACCAAATTTGGGACGTAATTGACAACGAAGGTCCTAAATTTAGTGCAAAACCATCAAAAACTCAACTTGCACCGAACTTCTGTCTCTTTACACTCTCCTGTAAATTTCCGATTTTTTAAGTTAAACGATGCTGTACGTAGGAGGGGTCGGTATGTATTGAGAGTTTAGGGGTCCCTTGTGGGGTGTCAGGAATGACTGAAGAACGAAAGCACAAATATATTGGTTAAAAACCTGGCAAAGGGCAATCACATTTATTAACCAATTCCAACAAAGTTTCATACCGATTTGTATGATTCCTGGTTAGGTTTTAGAAATTTTAATTAAAATTATGTCGAACTACTGTGGCTGTAACTGTTAGCCTCGTGAGTCAACTTGGGAGTTAATAAAGTTATATCTAAAATAAAACTAGCTATGATGGTATCTGGTATATAGAATATTATTGGAGACATTGTTGTCATATTCTATGATAACTGCCTAATTGACTTTACACCTGTCATTGGAGACATTGTTGTCATATTCTATGATAACTGCCTAATTGACTTTACACCTGTCATTGGAGACATTGTTGTCATATTCTATGATAACTGCCTAATTGATTTTACACCTGTCGTTGGGGAGATTGTTAAATAAAAATAATTCAAAACCTTTTTTTTCAGAGAAGTAATATACAAATTAACGACAATGTTCTACAAACAAGTTTGGAATTTGGTGTCAAGAAAGTGGTGTCTTGCCTGTCTACATGCATATTCCCCGACAAGACTACCTATCCTATCGATGAAACCATGGTAAGACATATTTAACACCATCAAGTCTAGTTCCAATATATACCTGTATTTATCTGAAATAAAATTGTCCCATAGCTGTACTTGACCGCTTCAGCGTGTACGGCAAAAGACTATATCGTTGGAATGCTTAAAGTTTTGCATTTTTTCTAGGTTCACAATGGCCCACCGCACCCATCCAACTTTGGCTACAGCTATGCCAAGAGATTGATAGACATTTCCAATAGGTAATCAGACCTTATCACGTTATTCTAGATTGGCTAGCGATCTAAAGCTACGGATTCCTACTGCGGCGTCGCAGGTTCAATCCTCCGCTACCCAAGTCATTCAACAGTTTCTACTAATAATGATGGAAGTAGGAGGAATCCAAATATTGTCAGGTTATTTATTAGTCTGAGAGAAATGGAATTGCTCCCTCGATGTGTTCCATTTTTTTAAGACTTTCTTTTACGTCGCTTAGTTCAGAACAAATTTTTTTATCGATGATGTTGATCATATCCTTTTTGTTAAAAGTTTTTCTGAAAGATCATCAAATTTGTTGTCTATGTGATAAATAAATTCTAATGTATAAATAAATTTTGTGATTATGTCACTAGCATTTGCCCCAACCTGTCCGGACTCATTAGCGGAGCTAATTGTCAGAGATTGGTGAACAAGCGTTTCCGCATTATTCCCTGATGACCGCTGTTTGACCTTGCGTCAGGACACTTCCAAGTAGCTTTGGACTGTTTTGATTGCTTCGTGTAGTTTTCTTTGGATATTCCGATGCGCTGGAAGTGATACCTCAGCATGCAAAGGCAGCAGGTCACCACGTCGCTTTTGTTAGCATTCAGCTTGCAGCCATCACAAGTGTTCATGTTGTATGTCTTTAAGACAGTAAATATAACTGATTAATGATTCGTTTCATAATTATATTTTTAGAAATTTATTTCACTGTTGAAAATGAATTATTATTGATAAATTGTTATTTTATAAAGTTGTTTTTGCTTGACCAGAGATGGCGTTGTATATGATAAATTTATTCGTTTTATTTAATCAAAATAAAATAAAACCAATGGTTTCACGGAGCTTTAAACTGACATTCTCGGAACTAGATTATAGCGATTGTTAAGCGAAACGCCTTCACCACTACACCATACGCCACGTAGGATCCACTGAGGAAGAGTTAATACAAGAACTTTAGATAATTATTGCTCATAGTCTGATTTCTGATAACTTTATTATTTTTTTTTTTTTTTAAGGTTTACCATGAAACCGAAAAAACAAAACTTCTTAACCGTTAAAACTTCTTAAGTGGGAACCTTATAAGAGGGTTTCACTTTTGTTTGTTATCAAAAAAATTGCTAAATGTATTATTATTATGTATCCAACTCAAGCTCCCTCTATTCCAGGGCTTACCATGAACAGCACGGCTGCATGTTTACATCAGTAATTCCATGCAATGTGTTTGGAGCCAATGATAACTTCAATCTGAAGAGCAGTCACGTCATCCCCGCACTTATCAGGAAGATGGTGGACGCCAAAGAGAGAGGTAAATTTTTTTTCTGTGTAGATTGATTCAAGCAGGATATCATTTAAAAAGAACCTTTTAATAATTTCTATAAAATGCCATTTTTTTTTGTTGTTAAACGTGAATTTTACTGATATGTTTTCAGGTTTTCACGGCCTAAAATGTATTTTTTAATAGTTCTTTTTGGATATTATGCCGTGTTGCGCTTCCTTATTAAAAAAAAAAATTGACTGAATGTTTTAGTTAGATAATGGTTCCTCCTGCTGGAATCTTTTTCGGTAGCGCCATCGTGTACCGATGGAAAGTCTGTCGAGCCAGGCAACTGTTTTCTATGCAGTATGAAAGAAAAAGAAATGCTCTTTGTTCAAGTTTGAACCTTATGCTACATAGAATAACAGACCTATAAACGAAAAAAGTTGTGTCCTACCGGAAGTATTCAAAGTCCTGCCAGCAGGACTCCTGGCGATCAATCATCAAGTACTTTCTAACAAATAATGTGGTACTTTCCGAAACATTTTAAGACAATTTGATAATCAAACTTGTTATTTTTTAATGCTTTTTAATACTTTATAAATGCACATTAATTTAATAATTCTTAAAAGTATGTAAAACCAAAATAATAAAAAAACTATGTGGAAGAAACATCCATATAAATTATACTCGCAGCAATAAAAAAATAAACTCTGGAGTCAATCTTAACCTCACACTTGAATCTATGTACTATAATTTGTTCTAAAATCGGTGTTGTCATTGTAATTAACAATTTTATTTGTACTTACTTGCTCTATGTAATTTGATTTAATTTGCTCGTAGGTGATGAGAAATTCTCAGTGATGGGAACCGGTAAACCTCTACGCCAGTTCATCTACTCCACGGACCTGGCCAAGCTGTTTGTGTGGGTGCTGAGAGACTATGATAGCGTGGAACCCATCATTCTATCAGGTGGGTTATTCAATTACAATTAGAGTTGGGGCAACCAATACATACACACTTAGATTATATGAATCAGTGCATATGTTTACACTTCCGACAGCGATGCTCTTGCGAAACTTCACTGAGAAACAGCCTTTTATCTTGTCTACGCCTTCTTATTATTATAGTGACAAAGGGACAACAAGTGTAGGTATACATACGTTGATTAAAGTTTTACAGTGTTCTGTTTTACCAGCACACTTGTACCATGCAATACCATCTGCCGTACCGTTCGACGATTTACCAATACGTTCTTTCTAGTCTTATAATTATAAATTAATAGAATACTGTAAGTATAAAGGTTTATTGAAAATATATAAATTTACCAACAAAGTGAATGGAATATGTGTTTTAAATAATAATTAATGACTCAAATAACTCGGGGAGTAAGCAAACCTCCAGATGAATTTGCTAACAATTATATTACCACTCAGAAATGGCTGTAACAACAATTATCAGGGGGTAAATGTAAATCTACATTCACAAAAGCATCATCTCGATAAATTAAACTGAGCGCTACCTTATTATTATAATAACTATTAAATTGATGCTCAAGAGAGCGAGTAACGGGGAATTCTACATACTAGTTTGCAAGGCCCTTAACTGGATCTCCAATGGCCACCTTGAATAAGTTACCACCCATGTGGAATGCTACCTCCTGTAACACTGTCAAACGGAGACTGGGGATATTGTTGGGAAGCTACTGGAACGTTCTCTCACGCGTAGGGATGGTGTAGTCATTTGCAATGTCGAATGTCATAGACAAGAGTGGGGTAGATAATTAAATCGTTACAAAGGTTGGGTGCATATCACGTGTTACAAGCTTTCTGGCATTAGGTTCTTATCAGTGGTAATATGTGAAAGAATTTTTATAAGAATTAAATTATTAAATCTTATAAATATGTAATATCAACAATTCTCAATGAAAATATGAAATATGTAGATAAATAAACAGAAAATTAAAAGGTAACCGTCGCGACTGGGATTTAATGCCATCTTAATTTTTTTACTCCAAATAAGCCCAGAAATCTCTGGTTAAAGTCTCCCGGGTACGTCCTGCATATGTAAATAAATAAATGATCAACTTTATATAGCACCGTTTGGTCGTCCACTCGCGGGGGTTTTACATCTGGTATTGTGGGTGGCATTAATAATGATTATTTTATTTCCAGTGGATGAAGAAGACGAAGTCTCCATTGCGGAAGCTGCAAAGGTGATTCAGGAATCTGTTGGCTTCAAGGGTACCCTGGAGTTTGACACTACCCAAGCTGATGGTCAATACAAGAAAACTGCCTCAAACAAAAAACTCCGTTCCTTGCTGCCGAATTTCCAGTTCACCAATTTCCAATTGGCCATCAAGGAAAGCGTGGATTGGTATATTGAAAATAAGGCTACAGCTAGGAATTGATGTTTGCATGATGTGACCAGTGGTGTAGCTAGGAATTACCAGGCCCCTAGGCAATAAACCAAATCAGTTGTCCCCCATCCATATTTCTTCTTCATGAGTCTTCTTCCTAAATTTTTTTCCACATTTGCCGATCCTCGGCAGCTCTCACCTATCACTTCTCATCTGTGGGTAACCTCTGCTTCTTTTTTACAATAAAGAATGCCATTCGACGATAATGCCATCCCAACGATTATCTCGTACTAAAGGCAAACATTTTAGACATTTTATCAGTCTTCAAGCATAATGGTGATCTTATTACGATTGGTGGCTAACCACAATTTGATCGGAAGCTGAAACGGGTCGAAAGTCGCCGTTTAACGCTGTTGAAATGTCAAAAATTCTAAATGGCGCTGATCGCCAATTCAATAGTAAATCAAATGTGGCAGAGGTTGAAACATCCCAAACTTAATTCCATTCATTTTTACAGTCCATTATTTTGCCAGTCACCTAACGCCATGAATCCAAAAGGTTTATGATAAAATTTATGCACGATCGTCATGATTATAAGTAGGAAGTATGGTGAACGGCGCGTAATCAATACATACGTCCATAATAATTCTAAGCTGTTATTAAAAATACATATATGTATACATAATATATTATGTATTTCTAATTTTAAGTAACCCAAAGCATATTATGTTATTTATTTAATTTTTTTTTTGTTTCAATAATTATTGTTACAATTGTTACCTTCTATCGAGGTGTTGTATTATGGATGCATATATTTTTAAAAATAAAAATATATTTTGTATTATACATAACATTGAATAAAAAAAGACTAAATTAAATGGAATCGTATCATTGAAAACATGACCTGATTAAGTATTTAATTAATTTAATCTTCCCAAGTTTTCCTGGGCCATCCCTGCCTTCTCCGTTCACTTTTGGCTCTAATATCTCCTCGACACGCCTTTCTTCATTCAACCTTTCTACCATGTCCCCAAACTATCTAAACCTTCCTTCCTGTGGTATTTACATAGATGCCTCTAGTGTTAACAGTTCATAAAGTCAAAAATTCCATAACTTCATCACGCTTCAAAAGCGACGCTTAATATTTGATCAAATCTTGTTATTTAAAATTATGAATAATAGCCTGGACTCGCCAGAGCTCATTACCTTTATAAACATTCACATACCATCAAGACCAACCCGACAAACCGATTTTTTTATTTGCCCGCATGCAGGACCGATATTAGGATAAATTCTCCAATTCCCCGTATTTATGCGCAATGTAACGCAAAATTTACACAATATTGAAATTCTTCACAATACCCTTTCAAAATATCAATCCGAAGTAATGCGTACTCCTGTCCTGATACTATCTTCATCTTCCTCTCCCCCCTTCCTTCTTATTTTGTTTTCTCTAATAAAACATCTGTGCTTAACCACTGTTAGCACAAGAAATTTTGTTGGTAATAAATTTGTGTTAAGAGCTGTTTGTTTCTTACAAATAAATAAATAAACAGAGGTACCATCTGTTGAAGCTCACTTGGAATACATTAGAAATTACCAGTGGCGTGCAGTCCATAAAGGACGAAAAGCTATACCTACCCTAAGAAAAATTAATCATAACAAAAAAAAAATTATTTCGGACCAAAATGTATTTTTACATAAATTTTGTAAGGAACTTGTACAATAATTCATTCAGTTGGCCGCAATAATTAGCGGAAGATGATAATAAAATTGTCATTTTCAAACATTCAATGCGCAATAATTCACACCCAAACTTGAAAAATGACACGCAGTCTACCTTTGGTCTTAGAACAATGCACGCCACTGGAGATTGCTAATTACAGGAAATTGGTCTCCAGGCTGTCCTTTCCCTGTTCCAATTATGAGAGTATTATCATCTTAAGTAAATACGACAAAGTGTTTTTTTACAGTATCTCCACACAGGAGACCCTGAAGGAAATAATTTCCCTCAAGGCCTAAATCATCTTTGGGGATACTGTGTGGAGGGTCGTTTAGAGGATAGGAAGGAGTGAACTTAGGCCTTGAAGAGATCCATGGTGTAGAATGGAGAAAACACAGAGGCTGGCAGATCATTCCACAACCGAGCTGTTGAAGACAAGAACGAGTCGTAGAAGCGACCCGTTCTCATGTGACAAATGTCAACCGCACGCAAATGTTGGGCGCGCGATTGGCATGTTTCCCGACTATGCACCAGTGCCAAAGGGATCAATGACGCTAGTTCCTCAGAGCATCTTCCATTAACATACTGGTAGAACAAGGACAGCATTCTGATGTGATGTCTGTGCTCCAAAGATTGCAGTCCGTTTGTTAAGATAGGTGAATCTATCAAACCGCTTCGCCCACCACTATTATGCTACATACTTTCGTTAATTATTAAAGAAGAAAAATTATTCTTTTACAGAAAAAACCATAGATGCCAGTCCAAGTTCACTATTTTCAATACTTGTCTATGTCAAATTCTGGATTTTCCATAGACAACATTATTACAGTGAATCAAATCAAAATAACCTGTTTTTATTAAAATGTCCTATCAGAGGTATATTTTATTATTATATTCAATGATAAATTTAAGAACAATTATACAGATATCAAAAAATCCTGGGATGAAATAAATAAAATTCTAGGACGTAGGACAAGGAGTAACTGTGAGGGTGTAATTAGTAGGTTTATGTTAAAAAATCAATCTGCGTAAAATGTTACAAACCAATTTGTTAATTATTTTTCAAATAACATAGCCTCAATGGTTCATAAATGTGACTTTAAGGCGTCAAATATTGTCCCAATAGAGTCACCACAAAGTTTGTATATACCACGAGCATCACTCGCAGACATATTGAGTATAGTCAAACTTCTCCAAAATTCAAAGTCCCCTGGCATAGACAATATCCGAATGTTTGGCATAAAAAGACAAATAGATATTTTGGGTCCTATATTAACCCATCTGATCAACACAATTTTAACACAAGCTGTAATACCAGATGAACTCAAATGTAGTATTATCAGACCTATTTACAAAAAATGGGAAACATACTGATATAGGAAGATTCTCGAAAAATACATATCTTTAAAACTAACTAAATACTTGGAGTGCTTTTCATTAACGGGGAGAGGGACGTCGGAGAGTTATTATTTATTAATTCAAAATAATGATAGTATTATTACGCAATACAATAAACATAATGTTTTTAAATAGAAAAATATTTATTAAATGTTTTATAAATTTACATAGGCTTAACAGACAGGGCTTGTCAAGGTGTTGCAGCGTTACTGTCTCCTAGAATGGTGGAATGTATGTTGCAATATGAATGTGTAAGTCCGAGAATAATGTGGATCAGATTCAAAATCGGGTTGACAAGAGTGTTTTTAGTTATATGCTATGCTCCTGTCAACTCCGAAAGCGATGAAGTGAAAGATGATTTTTGGACTGGTGTGAGCGATGTGATGAGATTAAAAATATGAATGAAAGGATTATAATGGCAGGGGATTTGAATGGGTGGGTGGGTATTAGAAGGGATGGTTTTGAATCAGCTTTAGGTTTATTTGGGGATAAAAGAACGAATGACAATGGAAACAGAATGCTTGAAGTGTGTTTAGAGTGGAACCTATTTGTATCAAATACTTTTTTCAATCATAAAGGTATCCATCAATATACGTGGGAAAGAGGAAATGAGAGGTTAATGATTGATTTTGTAGTAATTGACTCTAGGTTGAGAGCCGTCACCGCAGACACCAGAGTTTTCAGAGGGGCTGAGATAGAAACCGACCATTTCCTGGTTGTGTCGAGAGCAAACCTCTTCCGCGGCTGGCGCTCTAAAGTGAAAACGGTGTCGACCCCAACTAGAGTCAAAATAGAAAAATTGCAAAACGATAATGTAAGAAGTATGAAAATTGCATAGAGATGAGACTGAATGATAAGGTAATGGACGGTCTAAGCATAGACGAAACATGGGACCACTTAAAAGTGAGCCTCTGTGAATCTGCTAGAGAGGTATGTGGAATAAGTACGCAAGGTAGAAAGAAAGGTGATGCATGGTGGGATGATGAGATTAAAGCAATGGTCTCAGAGAAGAAGAAAGCGTGGTTATTTCTGATAGCGGCTGGCAGTGCTTCTAGCGAAGAGAGGGATAGAGCGAAAGAAGTTTACAAGGGATGCAAGAAAAGAGTACGTGATGGAGTGAAAGAACGAAAGAAACGCCTGGAAGAGGAAGAGGGGATCAAAATGACAAACCACTTCCAGGAAAATATTAAACTATTTTGGAAGGAGGTCAAAAGGTCACGGAATGGTCCAGAAAGTGGATGTGTGGAAGTGATAAAATCGAAAGATGGAAAAATGTTGACGAATGAGAAAGAAATAAAAGAGAGATGGATGAAATACTTTGAAGAGGTCTTCGAAAGCAATCCGAGTGATAGAGATTCCAGTGGCGAGTCAGGTATGAATGACGATGGAGTGAATGTTCCCAAAATTAGCATGGATGAAATTAAAAGATCACTTAGATGTATGAAGAATGGTAAGGCTGTTGGTTTCGATAATATTGCTGCTGAATACTTTAAAGGAAATAGCCGTATAATTCTCACATGGTTATGCAAACTTTTTAACCAGTGTCTAGAGGAGGGTTACACCCCATTAGATTGGAGAAGGGCTGTGATCATGCCTCTATGCAAAGGTAAAGGGTCACGCATGGAATGTGGAAATCACAGGGCTATTAGCCTGCTAAGTTCAGTTGGTAAGCTGTATGGTAGGATATTGATTGAAAGGGTACAAATGAAAACAAAGGATAAAATATGGGATGTGCAAGGCGCATTTATGAGTGGAAGGGGGGGCATGGATCAGATTTTCTCGTTGCGTATGCTCACAGAGAAGTTTCTAGCAAAAAAACAGAAACTTTTCTGTGCTTTTGTAGATCTACAAAAAGCATACGACTGAGTTGACAGAAAAAGTTATGGAAGGTGTTGTCTAAGTATGGTGTGAATACAAATCTTATACAGGCAATCGCATCGCTGTACGAGGGAAGCGTTGCATGTGTTAGGGCAAACGGTGATTTTACGGGGTGGTTTGACATCACAAAAGGTGTTAAGCAAGGCTGCGTAATGTCACCGTGGTTATTCAATCTATACATGGATAATTGTATGCAAGAATTGAAAGAGGTGGGCCTGGGCGCGAAAATGAGTAGTCTGCAAGTATGTTGTCTGTTGTATGCTGATGATGCGGTGCTGATTGCTAACAGTATGGAAGATCTACAGTCCTTCGTATCTAGGATGAACGAAGTATGTATGATGAATGAGCTAATGATGAATGTAAATAAGTCCAAAGTCATGGTGTTTGAAAGAGAGAGTACGAAAACAGTATGCAATATAGTTGTGAATGATGAATACTTGGAGCAGGTCGATGAGTTTGTGTATTTGGGAAGTATGTTTACGAGAGATGGAAAGACTGATAGGGATATTGAAAGAAGGGTGAATGCAGAAAACTCCATTAACGGAGGACTGAACGCGGTTGGCGCAAACAAAAAGTTGTCCAAGGAAGCGAAGCTAGCAGTCCACAATGGAGTGCTGATACCAACCTTGATGTATGGCAGTGAGGCATGGAACTGGCAGAGGAAGGATGAAAGTAGACTGAATGCTGTAGAAATGAGATCTCTGAGACGAATGTGTGGTAAAACCATGTATGATCGTGTGAAAAATGTTGAGATTCGTAAAGAATGCAAGGCTGATGTAAGCGTAGTGAGAAGGATTAAGAAAGGGACGCTTAGATGGTTTGGGCATGTAGAGCGAATGGATGAAGAAAGGAGTGTAAGGAGAATATATGACGCGAATGTGAATGGAAGAAGAGGCCGGGGACGCCCGAGGAAGACATGGCACGATCAAGTGAATCAAATACTCGAGTCGGGCCATGTCAGAAGTCGGAATAACAGAAGAGAATGTATGAGGCGTTGTATGAATGTGAATGAAGCAAGAAGTGTATGCCAAGATCGAGTTGTTTGGCGGTCCGTCCTCTCTGCCTACCCCTGCGGAGAAACGGCGTGATGGTTAGTTAGTTAGTTAGTTAGCATTTATCACAATATAACCAGAAATATTACTTTTTTTTCTGACCGTCCCATTGTATGTTTTACAAAATATTTAATATGATTTTTAAAGTGGAGAAAAGTATGTTTAATCATTTACATAAAAAAAAACACACTGTTTTTTTGGAAAGGAATGGGGGGAATTGAACAGGGGGTATTCGCAATCGCACAAATGATTGACGGTAGGTTTTAATAAACTCGCGTGAACATCATTTAATATGTCTAACGTCATGAACTCTACCAAAACCTTATTCAGGCTTTGACTTCCATGTCAAACAGCTTCGTGTGGCAGCCGTTCTCCATTATTGGAGGGGGTACTGCACAACAACAAACAACTAATTTAAGAAAGAAGTGAGGAAATACGTGGAAGTGTAAATTTTAACTCTAAAAACAATAAAATTGCTAATAATTATTTGTTGATATGTTACATGTTTATATTTGAACATATACATATGTCGGGGCCAATGCCAAAGTCGCGAATCTGCAAAAACATTACCTTGAGGTATTGAGGTTTGAAGTCTCTGAACTGGCATAAATTATTTATTTATATTGTTACTAAACCAGCTTTATATGTGTAAATGACACACATCGATTTTTGATGCCAGTTCAAAAACCTCCATCAGTATCTCGAAATGATTCATTTTCAGATTCGTGACTTTAGCACCGTACACATATTATGTATTATTTTAAGGTAAATAAATAAAAATAATGCAGTCACCTTGGTCGGAACGCTGTATTTTATCAAAGATATCTATGAGCTGGTCCACAGCTACATAGATATCTTCAATAAAGATTTATGCTGTCGTAAAGAAAAAAAAGAAAATCCAGGAATGCAAACCTAACATAATATACTCGTATGTATAACACAATCTTTTGTGTTTGCTGATTAGCTCATAATGAACATCTTTAGCCAATTTTGACGAATCGAGGGGATGTCTTAGGCGCTGGGCGATTCTTAAAGCCAGTTGTTAGAACGACAGCACATTTGACATCATTGCAAATCGGCACCATTTTGAATTTTTGGCATTTGAACGGTCCCTGATAACCGTCGATTCTTGACCCGACAGAAGTATGTCAAGTTTCATATTGGATTGATTTAGCTGTTAATCATGAAAAATCGGGTAGGTATTTTCCGAGACTCTATTCCGATTGCAATTGAGTTCGAGATGAAACTTTGCAATCATCATAAGGATAGCAGCCAATAATATGTTATTTATAAAAAATGGAGGATAATATTAACAAATCTTGAACATGAAGTATGATATCGGTGTAAATGGCGTAAATTAAACAGGTCTCATTAGCTAAGTTGGTTAAGCGGTTACCCCGGATAGGTAGAGGTCCTGGGTTCGAGTCCCAGATGCGACTGAAATCTTTTTAATTTCTGTTGTTTTTTCGGTTTCGTAGTTCATTTGGGATGTGTTAATATTATCTTCTTCAATGATTACAAAAATAAATAATCATTTTATTGAACAACACTTTATTAGACACAGCTTAAAAGATCATCTATGCATTCTACACCAATTTAGCTGCACTTCTGCTGGCCATTTCAAACTGCACCAGGAACACCAAGTAGGTGGTGACCGTGCTCATGGTCATGTACAAGACCGAGAAGTCCACTGGGAAGAAGCCGCAAGCGGTGAATTCTACTTTTTGGTGAAACATTTGCAGGCAGAACATCTCTACCTGCAATACGAACCAGGCTTCAATGCTAACATTTCATTTAAATATTTAATTACTGGAGTTGAAATAATATTTAGATTTAATTCACTTGTGTACATGTCAATATTATTAATTTATTTTAAAAATATATATCTACTTACACTGACTCTCGTATCATCGTCTGTCAAATCAAGATTTATTTGGTTTAGTGAAATGATTGACTGACCTGCCTAAAAAGTTAATAAAATCATTAATCTATATTATCAGAGCATTATTTACATTCAAAGCATTAATTTTTTTTGGTTAGTTTCACTCTGTCGTCATTTTCATGGACGGAGTGCAATTTTTAAAATACAGATGTGCATTTAAAATGCTGTTTGTTCTTGAAGTACACATTTCAATGGCAGGTACTCCAAAAAACATCGTTGATCTCTTCGGCACTGATGCACAACCAGGAGACATGCAAAAACGCGTGCCCAACATTTGTACACGATTAGCATTTAAGGTATTAGAATAGGGCCTTGAGATTATTTTCTGACTTTTATGTTGCCACCCTCCTACAACATTCCTTAACACCATCCTCAAAGGTGACAGAAGTAGCTGAGGGCATCCTGTGTGGAGTTAACATTAAAAAATAATCAAATCATAAAACTAAAGTGTTGAAGCATAATTTGTTTTTTTGATTTGGTGCCACTGAGAATGTGAAAATAATCGAATCTTCAATGAGAGGTGAACAACACGAAGAAAAATAAATACCGTATCCTTGGCTTTCGAGCAGAAGAATGATATGTTAAAAATCACCATGAAGAACAGAACTCCCCAAACTGCGGAAGTCCAGGCTTTTTGCAGGGTAAAGACATAGAGCTCATTCTGGCTCAGCATCAGGTACATGAAGTACAGCTGAATGACCAAGAGGACAAAAGTAATACCGATCTCCAGCAGAATCTGAATAGAATATATGGCGTTTACTCGTTTCGACCATTCGCACAGTCGGTCGTGCATTTTGCACAGAGTATTCAAAGGATCATATTCAAATTTTGCAATTGCAATACATTTTCTGCGATCGGCATTGTCCTTATTTGAATATCTGGATGTTGAGGATGCAGCGTCAAGGCCGCTGTTTGTGATCCAGAGATTTGATCTCGGCAGCGGTCGGGTTACGATGGTTCGAGACAGTCTGAGAATGCAGTTGTTGAGAATTTGAAATCTAAAACAGTTTTTTTTTCATATTTATTATCTGTACTTAAATTCAAGGCCGCCTGCATACAATATCCATACAAATTTGATAACATTACTGACGGATTTTTAAATATTCAGAAATTCATTAATACTGTCAATTCTTTTTTCAATAATCAATATTACAGCGTGAACATGCCCGATAGTATTGTCCATGTTAAAAATATTGCAAGTTTTTTTTCTTATTTTCCATATTAAAAACGTTGTTTATTTCTTCTTCTTATTGTTCTTCAAAAATATTATCCTGTTAAACTACAATTAAACAGTTTTTCAACATGGTAATGGAATAATTACAGATTATTACACTAATTATATATGCCGTCAAACTTGGTTACAACCCGCACGAAGGAACCGACTAAATCTGCTCCTTATAGCCGTTACTCGTTTTATCAGATACAGTTTTTTTTTTACTCGTATGTACAATCCTACCTACCCCTACTATCGATATATTTACCAGTGTATAATATATTTTCAAAATACAAGTATTATTATTAAATAAAAATATTATTAAAGCAAATATACGCTTTTATTGATAAAATTAATAATCAATGATTGTTTTAAATATTTCGCTTCCATGTTTCTCAATTACCCCCTCATAAAAACGCAATATAAATCTCATCACCTGGTCCGAGGCTTCCAAGAAAAATAACACTAAATTGTCCATCATATTATTATCACTTGCTTGCGCGTATTGTTTCGGTTGAAAACCCTCACTTGTCATAAATCAGTAGCTTGCGCTATTATTATTGGTTTCAGTTGTAAAATTTTAATTGTCACAAACCAGTGATCCACAACCTGCAGCCCGATTCGTGCGGCCCACGTGTCAATTTCGTACGGCCCACTTTACTATAAAGAAAATTAAAATATTTGTGGTAATTTTTGAAAATAATTTAATTTTTGTTAATCCATATCGCTTGTCTCAAATGGAACAAAATTCAAAGAATCGTTTGCACCACACAAAAATAAAAAATTAAAAAATATTTTTTTTAAATCCAATTGTGGGTTGAGAGCCGCGTTTCATAAATAGGTAAAGTGACCCCTCTGCTAAAAAGGCTGTGCATTACTATCATAAACTTACCCTATGTAGGGATGAAGGTACTCGTACTTTTTTTTTTTGGTTCTTAAAACAAAATTGACAATGAGCCGTAATGCAAAAGAAGATGTAAAAAGAGAACAAAATTGCAAATCTCAATTTTGGCATGACTTTCTCAGATATTAAATAATAATTTTACGTAGTGCCCGATGGATAGAAATGTTTCACATTGCCGACAATCTTACTCGTTAGTACCATAAAAATATGAATCCGTAGCTAATAGGATTTAAGGAAATATATGGTAATTATTAATTACGTATGCTCAGAGTTCAGTCTTGTCGATGCATGTACTCGTATGCTCACTCGCTGACTCCCGAATGCCCCGAAGACACTGAGCAAGTTAGAACAAGCACAGATAATACTGTCAATTCTTGCAGGATTGCAAAAATCACGTTATTTACCAAAAAATGGTTACAATTTAATTGCCACAAACATATTTTTTATTAGCAGGCTTTTATTAACTTCATCTGTATTTATATACGAGTATGTAAGTTTTAATTTTTTTTATTCAAATCAAAAAATAAAAATTTTCATATCATCCAATTTAATGTAGATCTGAATGTAATGGAATCTTTCAGTTCTATTTCCATTCACTTCCCGAACTACCGAAATATGTGAATTTTCACACACGTGATAAAAATGATTTCAATACATACAGTAACAAAAATTGACCAAAATTAGAGTTACTTTTCTTTATTAGTACGTGATTAGCGTGTTTTTTTGTTGTTGTCTTTTTTAGACAATATTTTTTTTTACCTGCCCACGCCCTTACTGGGCCATCTCAACGCCCCCTAATTTTTTCTGGGTCTTCTACTGCCCCCCTGAAAGTCTCAAACGCCCACAAAAGGGCGCTATCGCCCACGTTGAGAACCTATGTACTAACCGATTCTTCTACATCCCCCCAGCCTAGTAAGTAGTTTATCGGGACTTTTTGCATTAACAAAAAAAAATTTATGTGTGAAGAACGGAAAGGATGTTGGTTTCGACAATATTGTTGGTGAATACTTTAAAGGAGATAGCCGTATAATTCTCACATGGTTATGCAAACTTTTTAACCAGTGGTTAGAGGAGGGTTACACCCCATTGGATTGGAGAAGGGCTGTGATCATGCCTCTATACAAAGGTAAAGGGTCACGTATGGAATGTGGAAATCACAAGGCTATTAGCCTGCTTAGTTCAGATGGAAAGCTGTATGGTAAGATATTGACTGAAATGTTACAAACGAAAACGAAGGATAAAATATGGGAGTTGACAAAAAGTTATGGAAGGTGTTGTCGAAGTATGGAGTGAATACAAATCTTATACAGGCAATCGCATCTCTGTACGAGGGAAGCGTTGCATGTGTTAGGGCACACGGTGATTTTTCGGGGTGGTTTGACATCACAAAAGGTGTTAAACAAGGCTACGTAATGTCACCGTAATTATTCAATCCATACATGGATAATTGTATGCAAGAATTGAAAGAGGTGGGATTGGTGATTGCTAATAGCATGGAAGATCTACAGTCCCTCGTATCTAGGTTGAACAAAGTATGTATGAAGAATGAGCTAATGATGAATGTAAGTCTAAAGTCATGGTGTTTGAAAGAGATAGTACGAAAACAGTGTGCAATATAGTTGTGAACTATGAATACTTGAAGCAGGTCGATGAGTTTGTGTAATTGGAAAGTACGTTTACGAGAGATGGAAAGACTGATAAGGATATTGAAAGAAGGGTGAATGCAGGAAATTCCATTAACGGAGGACTGAACGCAGTTGGCGCAGACAAAAAGTTGTCCAAAGAAGCGAAACTAGCAGTCCATAATGGAGTGCTGATACCAACCCTAATGTATGGCAGTGAGGAATGGAACTGGCAGAGGAAGGATTAAAGTAGACTGAATGCTGTAGAAATGAGATCTCTGAGACGAATGTGTTAAAACCATGTATGATCGTGTGAAAAATATTGAGATTAGTAAAGAATGCAAGGCGGATGTATGCGTAATGAGCAAGATTAAGAAAGGGACGTTTAGATGGTTCGGGCATGTAGAGCGAATGAACGAAGAAAGAAGTGTAATGAAAATGGTTATGGATGTAGAGCTAATGAACGAAAAAAGGAATGTAAGGAGAATATATGAAGCAAATATGAATGGTTGAAGAAGCCGGGGACGTCCGAGGAAGACATAGCACGATCAAGTTAATCAAATAATTGAGTCGGGCCATGTCAGAAGTCGGAATAACAGAAGACAATGTATGAGACGATGTATGAAAGTGAATGAAGTGAGAAGTGTATGCCAAGATCAAGTTGTTTGGCGGTCCGTCCTCTCTGCCTACCGCTGCGGAGAAATGGCGTGATTGTTAGTTAGTTTTAGTTAGTTAGTTATGGTCATTATTAATTATATAAGAGATTTTATTATTACTGAAATATATATACTTATTACTGTTACTAAACTGTTCCTAAAATAAATATAGTTATTATTAAAAATAAATTAAACTTGAACATAATAAAAAAACAGTTCTACTAATTAAGCACAATAACAATTAGAAAAAAGTAAATACTTTATTAAACTTATAAACATAGCAAAAACATTAGATACATGTTTGTAGATACTGCTTTTTTACTTACCACAACTACTTGATACACATTCACAATCGGTAAGTAAAAACACAGTCAAAACAGAAAAAAGCATATTTTTAACAGAAATTGTTAATAATAATAATTGGATTACTTCTATAGCGCTGTTTTCGTGGGAAAATCACCTCAAGGGCGGATTTATATATGATAATATTTATATAGAATAAGTGTCTTATATAAAAAGAAGCCATGTTTTAATTTCTGTTAGGGCAAAATTTTACAGGCTTGAATTTAACGTACCGATATTACACTGCCGGAATTATACGCGGAAAGAATTACACGTGAATGAAATTGCACACAGAGAGAATTACACCTACTGGAAATTACATCTATCAAAAAATACAAATTTCAATTTGTCCATTTTCTTTACTATGTCCTAGGTATAATACATGGTTAAAGTAACAAAAGGTTATATTTGATAATATAGAATAAGTGTCTACAAGAGTTTTAGCAACAAATTAATGCAATAGGCCAATTTAAAAAATGCTAAAAGGGTTGAACAAAACTCGACCCTTCATTCTGGAGAATGACTCCCATGGTAATTACTGTGTTTTTACTTACCACGGCAGTATAACTATAGTGTAGTGAAGTGTTATAAAATTTCTTTTTTTATGGCACATTAATGCTATTTACATATTTTACTCGTATATTGCCCATTACAGAATTAAAGAACCTTGTTATGGATGTATTTTCATCACCAATGTGATTTTCACAGACCAAACAAAGATCTTGGGATGGATTTTGTATACAAAAAGAAGTGCCTACTAAGATTTTTTCGCACCCCCAGATATACGTCTATTAAATAAAATAAAAATTTATTGTTATTTAGGTTAGATTAGGTTTTTAGGGCAATTTTTTTTCGTTCTTTTAACAACTTTATATCACTTTTAAAATGTGTGCCAATTCATACTAGTGTTGAATTGTCATGGAACCAATATAATTGAACGTATGCGGGCGACCTAGGAAGGACCTGTTTCGTAACTTGAGAGTAATGTTCTGAGTAGCAAAAATTAAAGAAATGCTTTTCGTCAGGCACCACATATCACTATCATGTGCACTACGTATTTGAAAAATTATAGTGAATCATCACTACAATTTCTCTACAGCAAAAGAAGGGTTTATCAAATCTACCCCTTTTAAGCTATAGATAAATAACAGAATTTTTGTGTATATCTTTATTAAAAGTATAACAGTAATAAGTTCTATCTGCACGTTAACTTACATGCACAGTAAATATTCAACACTAATTCCCGTAAAGTTAATTTATCTGGAGCATTATTCGTAGAGAAACATGTCATTAATAGGTCAAATCACAGGAAACTGGTTAATTATTTTATGTGCGTACTTACCTCGTAGTGACCATGTACACGTATCCCACCAAATTAACAAAGGTCGAAAAATTAACAAACTCGTTAAAAATGCAGAAAACCCAGTAACAGAAACTATTGTGCTCCACAAAAACAAAAATGATTAAATCATCAAAGAAACACAATATCATCGGGATATACGCAATAGCCACCCCAATTAAATACTTTCTAAAGTATCCTTTGTAGTCTACTTTGATACCGAGATATCCCAATTCTTCGTCAAAGTCAATCATTTCATTTAGTAACGAACACATCTTGTGCCTACTTATGAACGCACTTATCACAGTGCTAGAGCACATAATGAATTCGATTGCCGTGAGATACAAATCGGAATATTTTGAGCTACTATCCAATGTTTCCAACTCCAGTTGTGATTTTTGATACTGCATGATAGGAATCAAGCCCAGAAATACAATAAATGTGACGAATATATTGTAGAAAAGAGAGAATTTCGTGACACGGTAGTGAGTTTTTCCCTTTTCCACTTCGACAGAGTACGGCGCTAGGCCAAATATGCGAACGGCATAGTAAACTGGCGATATGGACCAGAAAAATTCAGAGTTTTCAAATTCAATCTCTTTTCCCATGGTGTTAAATATTTTTTGCATTCAGAAAAACGTTCAAACTACATGACACGTTCCGCTTCACCAGATTGAGTAATTGCAAACGGTGATTTAAATGTTTTATTTATTACTGTATTAACCCTCCAAATACCACAAAATAAAATTCATAAATCGTAATAAAAAATATTGAAGTGTGATATCCTAGTTTTGGCTATTCTGCATAGATGGCACTAGTGACCGCTATGTCGATATAGTAATGTAGCTGAATATTTGACAGCTCTCAAGGTCACGGGCACATAGAATTCAACATTTGAATAATAAAGACATTAGATTCCTGGCTGTCCAATTCAATATATTATATTCCGAACACCTTCGTAGAGTGTTTCATTTATCAAGAGGATAATATGTGAGCAAACAAAATGTGTTAAAATCTGCGACATGATATTAAATATAGAAATATAATTTTATTTAATTGCAACAATATCAAAACCGAATCTTTTATAAATTCGCAGAGGCGGTTGATGTATTAACAGCATGGAATGTAGATGATATACGAATATAACTACATATAATATCATACATATAATATCATACATATAATATCTCTTAAATAAATAGATAATATTAACATGATATAGAAAGCCTTGAAAGTTGACATAAAACAACATTAACGCCCCCTGGTGGCTACAGTCGTTTGTAGTAGGAATTTCGACATAAATCCACCTTCAAAACCTTCCACGATAATTTGCAAGATTTCAGTATATTCGGTATATATTTTAAATAAATGACATGGGAGAAAAAAGACAATGCCATTTTTATCGAAATCTCTAATCATGCTGGCAATACGCGAATAATCGAAAAACGCTTGACCATGAACATCTGGGCATGTTTCCACGTGAAACATTGCAAAAGAGCCAATTTTACTGTCAATACAATTCAAATGAACCCAACCCCTTGCGGGTGTTCATTCTGTTCCAATTATTATTTCATTTTAAAGTTTATTCCAAATAGGTATAATAATAATTCGATGATTTGCCGTTTTTTTGTGAAAAATCACCTCAAGTGTATATCCATGTTAATTTTTCTTTTTTCTGTGGCCGTTTTTTTTCGCCTTTTTTATGTTACGTACTTATTGTGTTTCGTAAAACTCCATTTATTTTTATCTTAAATTTTAAGAAAATAAATTTAATAATGTTATTATCAAAATCTGTAGGTATTTTAGTTTTTGTTATTGTGATAGCTGTTTCAGCATTCAAAACTTTTTTAAAAGGTTTTGAACGTCGAAAAAGCTGGCACAAAAAACAAAACGGAGTTACACATTTTCAATAAACTTAATTGAATTAAAACTGAAAAAAATACATATCCGTACCAGGGAACGAACTCGCGATCTCTAGATATTTATGGACGAGTGTTATTTCTAAAATATAAGTGTTGATCAAACGTTGGTTTTAGTCAGTTGACTTTGAATGTTTTTGTATTTTACCGTTTATTAAAAATTTGCATTTTACACACTTCAGTCGGGTATTTTTTTGCACCGAATTTCTAAAAAATTTCTTCCATAACTCGAATGAGACTAGGCCACACTTCTTGTCTTAGTCATCTCGCCAGATTCCACATAGTCAGGTCGCCTTACTGTGGGTTAGAGGATACTCTGGACCATAATTTCTTTGAGTGTCCTATCAATGACCGATTTCCAAACTTGCATGAATTGGTAAAACTTAAAATTGAACTCCCTACCAGTATTCCCTGTCTTCTAAGAATCAACTGCCCCCAAATTAACTATTTATTAGCAAAGTATTTTTATAAAAATGGCATTAAAAGTAAAGTCATTGGGGATTAAAAACACATTCATTTACACTGTATTTTATCTGCTTCAATTTTATTTGCCCAAATATTATATCCTGTTTAAATGTAACTAATTTTAAGAACAATCTGTACTATTAAAATCTAACTGATAAAACATGGCCAAGATCGCCCTTAACGGGTGAAAGCCAGAAAATAACAAAAAAAATAAATCACCGAAATTAATGACAAAAGAGGGTTGACACGATGCATTAACAAAATTAGTCCATTTAGTTTATTAATATTTTATTCACTGGGTTATTTATTAGTTATTTTTGTAATTTCCCAGAGTGATTAAGTATGACGTATTAATTATGTATTGATCTACAATTTTGAAAATATAATATTTGGGATACATAATACTATTCATAGCACAATCACAGTAAGTTATCAACATGAGAATAGCTCGGGAACGCAACATTGAATTTTTATCCTTACGGAAGAAAGTAGTATGAATGCTGTAGAAATGAGATCTGCATATGTGTGTAAAACCACGTATGACAGTGTTACAGATTGATGTGAAGATTGGGTAAATTTTACTAAGGCTAATGTTTGAGATGATTTGAGCATGTAGAGCAAATGAACGAAGAAAGGAGTGTAAACGGGGATGGCCGTGCTACTGTGCAATTGTACAACTCACCCCAAAATATTTGTAAGACCATTGGCCAATCAATATCTCACCTAAAACATAAAACAAATTTGCCGCTCGCACTACGTCTGTTCTATAATAGTAAGTTTGGACTCGAAAACATATCTCAAGCGGTGCACTGTTGCAATCTGGATGACATATTATGTCTTAGTGGGTACATTTTGCTTTTCGCATAGCCAACGTTCGCATTTTATATAGGAATAGAGGGAGACACACAAAACAAGCTGGACCGTGAAATAGGAGATTTCAACAAATTTCTATACAAAATTTACTTCATTTTAAGCAATGCATCTCGGAAGTCTCCCGAAGTCGAATAGGGTCATAGGTACGTAGTAGGTAGGATTCTGTAGGAGTTGCTTTTAGTCGAGGGACTTTTCGTCTCCATTTGTTCAGTTTTGGTGCACTCTCGGTAACGGTTAATCAGTAGATAGCTTACAGTCAATCTTTCATAAAGTAAACATTACGGATGGAATACTGATTTGATTTCACCAATGGGTTTTTAGTGAAATTGTAAAATTAATGCATGTAATATTTTGTACCCTTCTTGCGACTTCGATGGTGAGTGAACTTCGTTGAGTTATACATAATGTCACAACAAAAAAAACTAAAATATCTATAGCCCTATAGCTATATTGTTACAATATTTATTTTTATGGCTCATTACTTACATATTTCATATCACCTGTCACAGAATTTAAGAACCTTGTTATGGATGTATTTACACCATCGATTTGATTTTCATAGACCAAAAATCGTGGGATAGATTTTGCCTACAAAAAAAGGTTTCTACCTACGATTTTTTTATAGCACCACCTGAATATATTAAATAAAAAAATGTTTTCGGGCAAAGTTGTTTTTTTTCAAACTTGTAATAACTTTATGTCACTGGAGTAACTTCGGGTAATATGGCCTGGTCGGCCAATATGGCCTACCGTACTTTCTTCGAAACGTGGCAACGTTGCGAGTGGATTATACCCGCTTTGTAATAGCCCCCACTCCACATATCTTCAGTGTGTTCTTATGACTCGGTGAGTATGCACGCGTCTGTGACGAGCAAAGATCTATTTTTACAGCTTTCGATTTTATTTTTTGGTAAATTTTGAACATCATATTAACTTAATTGCAATACGTAATCCAATTTCAGCTTTAACAGTGTGCTAAAACATCCCTCGTTAACGATTGTAAAAAATCATTTTGCATATACGACTCTATACTCTCATTACAGCGTATATCCGCCCTCACTTAGAATATCGCACACCGATATGGATACCTTTATACCAAGCCCATGAATCGAATGAATTCAATCTAAATTCTTTAAGCATATAAATTTGATTACCATTTTGAAATAATACGGAATCCTTAAAATTCCATAACTTCATCACGCTTCAAATGCAACGCTTAATATTTGATCAAATCTTATTATTTAAATTTATGAATAATAGCCTGGACTCACCAGAGCTCATTAACTTTATAAACATTCAATCAAGACCAACCCGACAAACCGATTTCTTTATTTGCCCGCATGCAGGACCAATCTTAGGATAAATTCTCCAATTCCCCGTATTTGTTCGCAATATAATGCACAATTTCACGATATCGACATTCTTCACAATACCCTTTCAAAATATCAAACCGAAGTAATGCGTACTCCTGTCCCAATCCTATTTTCCTCTTCCTCTCCTCCCATCTTATTTTGTTTTTTCTAATAAAACATCTGTGCTTAACCACTGTTAGCACAAGAGACTGTTAGCTTACCTTTTGTTAAACTTCATCTGTATATAAATTTGAATTAAAAGCTGTTTTTTTCTTACAAATAAATAAATAAACAGAGGTACCATCTCTTGAAGCTCACTTGGAATTCATTAGAAATTACCAGTGGCGTGCAGTCCATAAAAGACGAAAAGCTATACCTACCCTAAGAAAAATTAATCATAAAAAAAAACAAAAAATTTCTGTCCATAATGTATTTTTACATAAATTTGGTAAGGAACTTGTACGATAATTTATTCAGTTGGCCGCAACAATTATCGGAAGATGATAATAAAATTGTCATTTTCAAAAAAAATTATATTATAAAAAAATTATAAAAAATATTCAATGCGCAATAATTCACACCCAAACTTGAAAAATTACACGCAGTCTACCTTTGGTCTTAGAACAATGCACCCCACTGGAGATTACTAATTACAGGAAATTGGTCTCCAGGCTGTCCTTTCCCTGTTCCAATTATGAGAGTATTATCATCTTAAGTAAATACGACAAAGTGTTTTTTTACAGTATCTCCACACAGGAGACCCTGAAGGAAATAATTTCCCTCAAGGCCTAAATCATCTTTGGGGATACTGTGTGGAGGGTCATTTAGAGGATAGGAAGGAGTGAACTTAGGCCTTGAAGAGATCCATGTTGTAGGATGGAGAAAACACAGAGGCTGGCAGATCATTCCACAACCGAGCTGTTGAACACAAGAACGAGTCGTAGAAGCGACCCGTTCTCATGTGACAAATGTCAACCGCGCGCAAATGTTGGGCGCGCGATTGGCATGTTTCCCGACTATGCACCAGTGCCAAAGGGATCAATGACGCTAGTTCCTCAAAGCATCTTCCATTAAAATACTGTTAGAACAAGGACAGCATTCCCACCTGACGTCTGTGCTCCAAAGATTGCAGACTGTTTGTTAAGATAGGTGAATCTATCAAACGGACCGCCCGTTTCTGCAGTCAGGGTTTTTTTAAGATATTTTGGGGGTCCCGACCAGAAGTGGCTACCAAATTCTACACTGGGGCGCACTTATAATTTGTACAGGGACAGCAGTTGTGTACTATTCAAGTATCTGTACAATAGGCCCAGCTTCTGAGAGGCTTTACTCTGGCTTCGATGGAGCCCCCATACCTGAGCTGGTCACTTAAGGTTACACCAAGCATATCAATGGAGGGCTTGTTGTGAAGACATGATTTATTGAGTTGTACTCGCAGCACTTTCTTAATAATTTTCTTCACATGTAACACCAAATTGATGTTTCTATGAAATGATTTAAAAAAAGTTTTATATTTGAATGTTTTGTTAAATTAATTTATAAATCTTCACTTTACAGTGCATGTGGGTTAATCACGATATCTCCCTACTCCATATTATGATAGTTGAATTTTATGGGTTAAATACAATTCAATAAATAAAAAGTACAAAAATTATTATCATAATTTTCATTTTATTTTCCATGTCTCACAACCAAAATACATATTTCTCATTAAAAATACACAAATTGAAAGAATCATTCAAAGTGACTGAGGAATGCTACCAAATTATCCAAAGAAAAACCCCTTTCACCATGTGAACGAATAATAATACACACAATGACACTCCAACAAGGTTTAACAGTACATAAAAATATATAAATTCATTGTGCTGCATACTTTCGTTAACTAGTAAGAAAAAGAAAAATTATTATTTTACAGAATAAACCATAGATGTCAGTCTAAGTTCACTATTTTCAATATCTTGTCTATGTCAAATTCTGGATTGTCCATAGACAACATTATTACAGTGGTCCATGTGAATCAAATCAAAATAACCTGTTATTATTAAAATGTCATATCAGAGGTATATTTTGTCATCGTTCCTACAAATTGGAAGATTGTTTTAGGCAGTAATGTATTTATTCGAAATGCATATGAAATTGACAATTGTCAACAATAATAATAACTCTCATTGCATTCATAGACAACAAAAAAAATTTGTCAAAAGTCAGTTTTCCACATTTTTTCAATAAACATCAATAAATTTACAAACATTTAAAAAATTATCACATCCGTCCTGATGTACAGCATTAATTTGTCTATGCCGCTTGTTACTTCTGTAGTCTCTGCTAATAAACATCTAATTAGCATTCAAAGACAATAATAATATTATCTGTCTGAACACTCATAGACAATGGACACGATGATGATTAAGAGGGGTCTAAGAGGCGGCATGGCGTTTTTGTTGTCTTTGACGATATATGTCATTGACAGGCGGAGTGGCGTTCAAGTCATCATCGTCTGAATCATCGCCGGCTCTTTTGCGTCTCTGTAATGAGAAATTGTCAATGCGTAATGAGAAATGATCAATGTTAATGACAATTATCAATGTGTAATGAGAAATTATCAATGCATAATGACAAATTATCAATGTGTAAATCAATGTTTAATGAGAAATTATCAATGCATAATTTATTTATTTTATTTACGGACCAATATCCAATTACACAAAATACATAACACAAAATTAAATAAACAAAAGCTACAGAAAAAGAACAGCACATACATAATACAAGAATGAAGCATTAACAAAAAGAGGACAAAAATATACATTTGAAAGAACACTCAAGTCAAAGCCTCAACATGGTTTTAGTAGAGTCCATGATTTAGAGTTCTAATTTCGTAAAACCCTACAAAAATCATTAACACTGGTACCAAACATTTCAAGGCTCTGGCTTGAATTAACAAGTCTCGACATTCTGGATAGTGGAGAATGGTACCCATAATTAGTAGTGTTTATTAAGGAAAAGTAATTCATTGTTTTTGAGTCTATGGCAAGGAATGTTGAACTGAATGAGTTCCAATAAAGAAGGTGAGTCAATAATACAATTAATGGTTTGTTCAATTTCAACATAGGAGTAATCGCCTCTTCTCGCCCTAATCTCCATGCAATTCCACGTAAGAAGCGATGTTGTACAGATTCAATATGATGAATATGAACAGCATAGAAAGGAGACCAAATGACACTAGCATATTCAAGATGAGGACGAACTAGTGAGCAGTAAAGAGATTTTAGGGTATATTTGTAAAAAGCATTAACTTTGTGGATCGCCATAATTTACAATAAAAAACACATAAATTTGTTGTAGACCACCTTTATTTATGAACACTCTACCGGTTTCGGAAGCACCCTTCCTTCATCAGGAGAATATTAAAGCTAACTTATGATATAGAATATTGACAAGACATATAAATTTTAGGTGTTGGTGTGGGGGGTGAGCAAATGGGTAGGGGTAATTGTAGGATTTCCGGGAAGAACAGAGCGATTTATTGGGAAAATATTAAGAATGGGACTAAAAGATAAGTTAATTTGGTTATTTAAAATACTAGCATTATTATTCAGGGATTTTCTAATTTCGAGTGCTTCTAAGTTATCCAATTTTTTGCTTTTATTGTTACGGTGAAGAATTGTAACCCCTGTGTCCTTGTTAAAAGTGTGATCTTTGGAAATTAGATGATTGGCAAATTCTGAGAAGTTATTTACTTAGACTATTTCTTGTCTATCACATAAATAAGATTTAAAGAATGATAATAAAGGGTTTCTTATACCGATAGCCTTAAGTTTGGCAATAAAAATAGTGTTTAACTTTATGAAAAGCTTTAGAAAAGCCAGTGTAAAGAACATCAACCTGGGAGTTATCTTCCAGAGCATTAACAATAGTATTAGTAAAGGAAAGTAAATTTGTTGTGGTAGATTTAGCAGATCTAAATCCATGCTGTTGTTCAATCAGAATATTTTTGAAAACGGGGGTGATTTTCTTTGTAATGATAGACTCAAATATTTTTGGAATTTGCGATATAATCGATATTGGCCTGTAGTTTCCGATGTTCGCCTTGTTACCAGACTTAAAAATAGGTCTAATATATGAAATTTTCCAGGAGTCAGCAAATGGGCCAGATGAGAGGGATAAGTTATATACGATACAAAGTGGCTGAGATAAAGTAAATTTACATTCTTTCAATAAAATTTCGGGAATTCCATCAGGGCCAGTACTTACCTTCCTAGAGAGATTATTTAAAGAATAGAAAACATCTATAAGTGAGATTTGACAATTATTCAAGTCAATATTTTCTGTATAATTGTGTGAGGGGATGGTGCCTGATTTATTAGAATAAACAGAGGAGAAGCATTTTGCAAAAAGGTTAGCTATGTCAAGTCCATTTGTAGCATGCATGACAATTATCAATGTTTGATGAGAAATTATCAATGCATAATGACAAATTATCAATGTGTAAATCAATGTTTAATGAGAAATTATCAATGCATAATGACAAATTATCAATGTGTAAATCAATGTTTAATGAGAAATTATCAATGTGTAAATCAATGATTAATGAGAAATTATCAATGCTGTAGACTCAGAAATAATTAATTGCGTTTCCTCAATCCACTGTCCAGAATGGTGACTTATTAACTCAAGCCAGGGCCTAGAAATTATTGGTATCAGTCTAAATGATTTTCATGGTCTTTATGGAAAATAAACTTTGAGGAATATCATTTAATATGTCTAACATCATGAACCAAAACCTTGTTCAGGCTTTGAAGAATGTTTTTGTCATTGCATCATTCATGTATTAGGTATGTCTGTGTTGTTCTTTTTCTGTAGTTCTTGTTTTCCTTATTTCGTGTTGTGTAATTGGACAATATAAAAATAAAATAATTATGCAGTTAGTTACTGACCTTCCTGTGCTGTACCGAGGAGATGCCATCATCATCTACGATCCAGTGGACAGAGCGCGCCATGTCAAACAGCTTCGTGTCGCAGCCGTTCTCCATTATTGGAGGGGGTACTGCACAACAACAAACAACAAATTTATGAAAGAAGTGAGGAAATACGTGGAAGTGTAAATTTTAACTCTAAAAACAATAAAATTGCTAATAATTATTTGTTGATATGTTACATGTTTATATTTGAACATATACATATGTCGGGGCCAATGCCAAAGTCGTGAATCTGCAAAAATATTACCTTGAGGTATTGAGGTTTGAAGTCTCTGAACTGGCATAATTTTTTATTTATTTATATTGTTACTAAACCAGCTTCACATGTGTAAATAACATAAATAGATTTTCGATATCAGTTCAAAAACCTCAAACATCAGAATCTCAAAAGATGATTTTCCAGATTCGCGACGTTAGCACTGGCCCGACGATGTAACTATAGTACACATATTATGTATTATTTTAAGGTAAATAAATAAAAATAATGAAGTTACCTTGGTCGGGAAGCTGTATTTTATTGAAGATATCTATGAGCTGGTCCACAGCTACGAAGGGGCCCCCGAAGCAGGATGGAGGGGGCAGGGTGGTGCACAGGACTGCCGCGCTCGGGGGCATCGGGAATACACCACCTGCAAGAAAGAATAGATTATTATGCACATAAAATTATTAAGTAATAGAATACAAAAGTGTTGTTGTTTTAATGGCCCTTCAGATTAGTGACCAAATTCTTGGAAAATTATTGCAGAATCTATTATATATATTATACAGAATGGCCCGACAGCAGTATGTCAAGTTTTATATTGGATTGATTAAGTTGTTAATCATTAAAGTCATAAAAAATTAACCAAATGCTGACAGGCCAAAAATCGATGGATAACAGTAAAAAAATTTAAAAAGTAAATATTTTGAGAATGGCACTGATTACCTGTTAAATAGTAATGGTTTTCACAGACATCGAACAATATAATGTTGTTATTTTACCCGTCAAAAGGTGAATTGAAATCCGACTGTTTTCGTTGATATAAGAGTCCAAAGGGGAAAAATACCATAAATTAATTTTGTTTGGAAGCATTTAGATTTTTCCATAGCTTTTTTGCTGATATTTTTAAAGCATAAGAGTAAATAAATAATAAATAAAAAATCATTTCATTGAACACTTTATTAGACAGAGCTTAAAAAATCATCTATGCATTCTACACCAATTTAGCTGCACTTCTGCTGGCCATTTCAAACTGCACCAGGAACACCAAGTAGGTGGTGACCGCACCCATGGTCATGTACAAGACCGAGAAGTCCACTGGGAAGAAGCCGCAAGCGGTGAATTCTACTTTCTGGTGAAATATTTGCAGGCAGAACATCTCTACCTGCAATACGAACCAGGCTTCAATGCTAACATTTAACGTAAATATTTCATTACTGGAGTTAAAAAAATATTTAGATTTAATTTACATATGTACATATTAATGTTATTGATTTATTTTAAAAAAACATATATCTACTTACACCGACTCTCGTATCATCGTCTGTCATATCAAGATTTATTTGGTTTAGTAAAATGATTGACTGATCTGCCTAAAAAGTGAATAAAATCATTAATCTACATTATCAGAGCATTATTAACATTCAAAGCATCAATTTTTTTTAGATAAGTTTCACTCTGTTATCTATTCCCTTTTTTTAATGGACGGAGTGCAATTTTTAGAATACAGACGTGGGAATGCTGTTTGTTCTTTAAGTACACATCTCTTCTGCACTGGTGCACAACCAGGAGAAACGAAAAACGGGTGCCCAAAATTTGTACACGGTTAGCATTTAAGGCAATAGATTAGGGACGTGTGATTATTTTCTGAGTTTTGTGTTGCCACCCTCCTACAACATTCCTTAACTTCATAATTTCCTTAAAAATACCTTCCACGCAGCATCCCAAAGGTGACCGAAGTAGCTGAGGGCATCCTGTGTGGAGTTAACTTAAAAAATAATCAAATCATAAAACTTAAGTGTTGAAGCATAATTTTTTTGTTTGATTTGGTGCCGCTGAGAAAGTGAAAATAGTCAAATCTTCAATGAGAGGTGAACAACATGAAGAAAAATAAATACCGTATCCTTGGCTTTCGAGCAGAAGAATGATATGATAAAAATCACCATGAAGAACAGAACTCCCCAAACTGCGGAGGTCCACGCTTTATGCAGGGTAAAGACATAGAGCTCATTCTGGCTCAGCATCAGGTAGAAGAAGTACAGTTGAATGACCAAGAGGACAAAAGTAATACCGATCACCAGCAAAATCTGGATAGAATATATGGCGTTTAGTCGTTTCGACCATTCGCACAGTCGGTCGTGCATTTTGCGCAGAGTATTCAAAGGATTATATTCAAATTTTGCAATTGCAATACATTTTCTGCGATCGGCACTGCTCTTATTTGAATGTTCTGATGTTGAGGATTCAGCGTCAAGGCCGCTCTTTGTGGTCCAGAGATTTGATCTCGGCAGCGGTCGGGTTACAATGGTTCGAGACAGTCTGAGAATGCAGTCGTTGAGAATTTGAAATCTAAAAAATTTATTTTTTTATATTTATCATCTGTATTTAAATTTAAGGGGGTATACAATATCGATACAAATTTGATAACAATTACTGATGGATTTTAAAATATCCATAAATTCGAATACTATCAATTCGTTTTTTAATTATCAATATTACAGCGCGCACATGTCCGATAGTATTGTCCATATTAAAAATATTGTAAATTTTTTTCTCATTGTTCTTCTAAAATATTATCCTCTTAAACTACAATTTGGATGAGTGTTTTAGATAAATAATTATTGTTTATAAAAATAATAATTGTTACCCTTTGCGCTATGTACAAAAATCTTGTCTTAAGTTTTTAAGAACTTTAGTTTATCAATTAATAAATATTTGACAAGTCAAAGCAATTTTCACCAATAAAATGTAGACATAATTTGTCTCGACGCCATCTATTTGAGGGATTTAGCCGTTACAAGCCTTTCTCATACTAATAAAGTTGGTTGTTTACAGGTGAAAATATAATAAAAGCAGTAATTATTGAATGAAACACTAGTATATATTGATTAACTTGGCGGGTTTGCGATAAGCCGACGTAGCTCAATGGTAGAGCATCTGACCGGATATTAGAAGGGTGTGGGTTCGAGTCCTGCCGGCGACATTTATCTTTGCTCGAAAGGTTTTTTTCAATTTGGATGAGTGTTTTAGATTAATAATTATTGTTTATAAAAATAATAATTGTTACAATTAAGCAGTTTGTCGACATAATAATGGAATAGTTACAGATTGTTACACTAATTATACATACAGTCAAACTTGGTTACAACGCGCACGAAGGGACCGACTAAATCTGCTCCTTATAGCCGTTACTCGTTATTTCAGATACAGTTTTTTTTTTTAAATCGTATGTACATACCTACCTACCCCTACTATCAATATAATTTACCAGTGTATAATATATTTTCAAAATACAAGTATTATTATTAAATAAAAATATTAGACAAATATACACTTTTATTGATAAAATTTATAATCCACGATTGTTTTAAATATTTTGCTTCCATGTTTCTCAATTTCCCCCTCAATAAACGAATTATAAATCTCATCACCTGGTCGGAGGCTTCCAAGAAAAATATCACTAAATTGTCCATCATATTATTATCACTTGTCATAAATCACTAGCTTGCGCTATAGTTATTGGTTTCAGTTGTAAAATTTTACTTATCACAAACCAGTGATGCACAACCGGCAGCCCAATTTGTGAGGCCAACATGCCAATTTCGTACGGCCCACTTGACTATAAAGAAAATTAAAATGAGTGTGGTAATTCTTGAAAATCCTGGCCGAGAATTTTTTTATTGAATTTTTGTTAATCCATACCGCGTGTCCCAAATGGAACAAAATTCAAAGAATCGTTTGCACCGCACGAAAATAAAAATATCCCATTGTAGGTTGAGAGCCACGTTTCATACATAGGTAAAGTGACCCCTCAGGCTAAAAAGGTTGTGCATTACTATCATAAACTTACCCTATGTAGGGATGAAGGTACTCGTACATCTTTATTAGTTTTTAAAACAAAATTGACGATGAGCAGTAATGCAAAAGAACATGTAAAAAGGGAATAAAATAGCAAAGCCCAATTTTCGCATGACTTCGGCAGATTTTAAATGATAATTTTACATAGTGCCCGATGGATAGAAATGTTTCACATTGCCGACAATCTTACACGTGGTGTCATAAAAATATGAATCCGTACCTAATGGGATTTAAGGAAATTCCCAGTAATGGCGCCCCCGCGTGCTGCTGCACTGTGCTGTAATCTCTATCTGTTATTACTTTGAAACTTGTTTTTTGTTTTGAATGCGATCTATGCATGATCTAGAAATTGTCAAGAGAAAATTATTTCTACGGTATATCAGTGAAATGTCCTTGTTATCCTACATTATGTCCTGTATAAAAATAAGAGTGAACCAAAATATCATTGTGAAAATGGTCATTATATCCGTGAACTCGCTATTGCCGTGATCGTTATAACCAGGTTAGACTGTATACATATTATTATTGACACGTTATATTACTGGTGACTGGATAAATCAACACACGTTTGAATCGACACACTTTTCAAAAGTGATATAAAGTCATCAAAAGTAATAAAACTAGCCAGAAAACCGAATTAACCATTAATCCAAATAAAAATTCATTAGGTTAGGTTAGATTAGATTTTTAGGTTCCTCTTTTTTAATTTATTTCCAAATTTTGATGACTAATCACTTTTAGAAAGTGTGCCAATTCATACGTATGTTGAATTGTCATAGAACCAATATCATTGATTGTACGGGGGCGACCCAAGGAAGGGGCTGTTTCGTAAACTGAGAATAATGTTCCGAGTAGCAAAAGGTAACGAAATACTTTTCATCAAGCATCTACTTGAACTACATATTTGCAAAATTATAGTGAATCATCACTACAATTTCACTAGAGCAAAAGAAGACAGTTTATCAAATCGACACCTTTTACGCTGTAGTTAAATAACTTCACAATAATCTATGCGTATATCCTTAACTTATAAAAGTCTAGCAAGGCGATAAGTTCTATCTGCACGTCAACTTACATGGACAGTGAATACTCAACACTAATTCCCGTAAAGTTAATTTATCTGAAGCATATCATTAATTTAGAAACAGTTCATTAAAAGGGCAAATCACAGGAAACTGGTTAAATATTTAATGTGTGTACTTACCTCGCAGTGACCATGTACACGTATCCCAAAAAATTAACAAAGGTTGAAAAATTAAGGAAGCAGGTAAAAATGCAGGTAGCCCAGTAACAGAAACTAAAGTGCTCCACAAAAGCAAACATGATTAAATCGGAAAAGAAAAAAAATAACATCAGGATATACATAATAGCCACCCCAATTAAATACTTTCTAAAGTATCTTTTGTAGTCTACTTTGATACCGAGATATCCCAAATATTCATCAAAGTCACTCATTTCATCTAGTAAGGAACACATCTCGTGCCTACTTATGAATGCACATATCAAAGTGCTAGAAGACGTAATTAAACTGTTTGTTGTGCGATACAGATCGGTATACTTTGAGATTGCGTCCAATGTTTCCGACTCCATGCGTAATTTTTGATACTGGGTGGTAGGAATCAAGCCCAGGATTAAGATAAACATAATTAATAAATTGTAGAAAAGAGAGAATTTTGTGAGACGATAGTGAGTTTTTCCCTTTTCAACTTCGACAGAGTACGGCGCTAGGCCAAATATGCGAGCGGCATAGTAAACTGGCGATATGGACCAGAATAATTCAGAGTTCTCAGATACAATCTCTATTCCCATGGTGATCGATATTTCTTACTTTCAGAAAAACTAAGCTACATGACACGACAATTCAGTCTTTTTTATAATTCCACTTCACCAAATTAAGTAATGCTTTAAGACTTTTTTTTACTTTTAACCAACATAAATCAACTGTATTAACCCTCCGAAGACCACAAAATAAAATTCATAATTTTTAGATGTCAGAAAAAACATTGAAGTGTGATATCCTAGTTTTGGCTATTCTGCATAGATGGCTCTAGTGACCGCTATGTCGGTATGGCAAAGCAGCTCGGTAGCTGAATATTTGATAGTTCTCAGAGTCACGGGCAGATAGAATTCAACATTTGAATAATAAGTACATTAGCTTCCTGGCTATCCAATTTATTCAGAGCATCTTCGTTATAAATAAACGAAACGGTGTTATGTTGCAGAGAGTGTTTCTTTTTAGCAAGAGGATAATATGTGACCAAACGAAATGTGTTAAAATCTGTGAAATGATATTAAATATAGAAATAAAATTCTATTTAATTGCAACAACAATATCAAAACTGAATCTTTTATACATTCGCAGAGGCGGTAGATGTATTAACAGCACGGAATGTAGATTATACAAGAATATAACTATATATAATATCATATCTCTTAAATAAATACATAATATTAATGTAAAAATTGACTACAGTCTGACATTTTATAGTAGACAAAAAATGAGGGAACTGCTATCGTTTTAAATGACAACACCAAGATGGCTCATAGGAAGATTATTGCATGTTTACAAAAGCACAATGGTCCAAGTGCATGTGCACTAATTCTTAATGTGTACATGAGATAATCATTTACTAGTGTATCACTATAATACGTATCCTGTTGATATATGTTGTAAAAGCCCATTTGGACGTATATAATTAATAATAATAAATGGATTATTTCTATAGCGCCGTCTTCGTGAGAAAATCACCTCAAGGGCAATTAAATTAATAAATACATAAAATCATATCACCGGCATTAGAAAAACACAAAACAAAAAAGGGGTTATTGGTGCAACAGGGACTCGAACTCAGAACTTTTCGCTTATCGGGTGTGTGCACTACAATTGGACTTATTATTTGTCAATATAAAATAATAATATCACCGAATGTAAGGACAAAAGAGGGTTGACAGAATACATTAACAAAATTAGTCCATTAAGTTTATTAATATCTTATTCATTGGGTCACTTCAATCAAACTAGACATAAATAATATATTTTGTCAGTTATTTCCGAAAGCGATTAAGTATTACATTACATACCTATTAATTATATATTGATCTACAACTTTTAAAAGATAATATTTGGGCTACATCATTTTGCTGACATTTAGAACATGACAGCACAATCACAGTAAGTGATCAACATGAGGATAAAACCATGCATGTGACCGTGATACAAATGTGAAGATTTGATAATAATGTAAGGCTAATATTTGAGATGATTTGAGCATGTAGAACAGATGAACGAAGAAAGGAGTGTAAACAGGGACGGCCGTACTACTGTGCAATTGTGCAACATACCCCCAAATATTTGTAACACCATTGGCCAGTCAATATCTCACCTAAAAATAAAAAAATAAAAAAATAAAAAACAATTTTGCTGCCCGCACCACATCTGTATCTATAATAGTAAGTTTGGACTCGAAAACATATCTCAAGCGGTGCACTGTTGCAATCCGGATGACATATTATGGTCTTAGGGGGTACGTTTTGCTTTTCGAATAGCCAACGTTCGCGTTATATATTGGAGTAGAGGGAGACACAAAACAGGCTGGACCGTGAAATGGGAGATTTCAACAAATTTCTATACAAAATTTAATTAATTTTGTAAAAAAATTTTGTATATATTCGAAGTCGAATAGGGTCATAGGTACGTAGTAGGTAGGATTCTATTGTTTTTGTCCATTATTTAACTTTTTGTGAGTTGCTTAGTAGTCGATGGCCTTTTTGTCCGCATGTGTTCAGTTTTGATGCGTTCTCGGTAACGGTTAGTCAGTAGATAGCTTACAATCATTCATAAAGTAAACATTACGGGTGGAATATTGATTTGATTTCACCAATAGGGTTTTAAGTAAATTTGTAAAATTAATACTTGTAATAATAATAATAATCTATACCCCTATACTGCCATGGTAAGTAAAAACACAGTAATTACCAAAATTAGCAAAAATGAGTTGAATATGGGAAGTTATTAAGTATCGAATTTTATATGTTTATCGAATTTTATATGTTGTACACAAGACATAATTTAATATTTCTCTTTTTTAGTATTAAAAACATACAATACTCTTTTTGATGTTATTGCAATTTCATCGCTGTTGGTAAGTAAAATCGCAGTATCTCCGTTCCTGTAAGTAAAAACACAGTTCCTATGTTGAAGTTACTGCATTTATACTTACATTTGTGAACATGCTGTGTTTTTATCTACCATCTTGAAATACATTCTCCCGCCGCACTGTCTTTCCCTCTATAACGGCATCCCTTAACCCAGATTTTTGTTTGAGTGGAGTTTGTTGAATTTTTTTGTATTTGTGTTGTTCTAAAACCTGTTTTATATTATATAAAATAAAGAGGCAAATAGTTAAATACCTTTTTATGAACAAATCAAATTTAATAAATTTATTATTTAGAGTTCTGCAAGTGTTTTAGATTTTTATTGTTGTGACAGCTTTTGAAGTTTTTTTTTCTTTTGTGGTTATTATTTATAAATTATAAGTAGTTATTATTTATAAATTACATGTAGTTATTATTTATAGACTATATGTAGTTATTATTTATAAATTATATGTAGTTATTGTTTATAAATTATGTATAGTTATTTTTGATAAATTACATGTAGTTATTATTTATAGACTAGATGTAGTTATTTTCGATAAATTATATGTAGTTATTATTTATACATTATATGTAGTTATTATTTATAAATTACATGTAGATATTATTTATAAATTACAGGTAGTTATTGTTTATAAATTATATGTAGTTATTATTGATAAATTATATGTAGTTATTATTTATAAATTTTATGTAGTTATTATTTATAAATTATATGTATTTATTATTAATTACATGTAGGTATTATTAATTACAAATGGTTATTATTAATTACATATAGTTATTATTTATTACATATGGTGATTATTAATTACATATAGTTATTATTAATTACATATAGTTATTATTAATTATATATACTTATTAATAATTATGTTTGGTTATTAATAATTATGTTTAGTTATTATTAATCATGTATGGTTATTAATTATATACAGTTATTACTCATTATGTTTTGTTATGAGTAATTATGTATAGCTGTTATGAATTATGTATGGTGATTATTAATTATGTATAGTTATTATTCATTATATATAGTTATTATTAATTAATGGATTTAATTATGACTAAAATACATATACTTATTACTGTTACTAAAATAAATATAGTTATTATTAATAACAAATTTAACTTGAACATAATAAAAAAAGATTAACTTACATTTTTTAATCAAATTAATGGAGTTCTACTAATTAAACACAATAACAATTAGAAATAAGTAAATATTTTATTAAACTTATAAACATAGCAAAAAAAATTGTTACATGTTTGTAGATACTGCTTTTTTACTTACCACAACAACTTGATAAACATTCACAATCGGTAAGTAAAACCACAGTCAAAACAGAAAAACGCATATTTGTAACAGAAATTGTTATATATAATAATATAGAATAAGTGTCTACAAGAGTTTTAGCAACAAATCAATGCATTAGGCCAATTGCAAAAATGCTAAAAGGGTTGAACAAAACCCGACCCTTCATTCTGGAGAATGACTCCCATGGTAATTACTGTGTTTTTACTTACCACGGCAGTATAGCTATAGTATAGTGAAGTTTTATAAAATTTCTTTTTTTATGGCACATTAATGATATTTACATATTTTATATTGCCCATTGCAGAATTAAAGAACCTTGTTATGGATGTATTTTCATCACCAATGTGATTTTCACAGACCAAAGATCTAGGAATGGATTTCGTATGCAAAAAGAAGTGCCTGCCAAGATTTTTTTATTGTACCCCCAGATATACGTGTTTTTAAATTTAATTTCTTTTATTGTTAATTAGGTTAGATTAGGTTTTTAGGGCAATTTTTTTCCGTTCTTTTAATGACTTTATATCACTTTTAAAATGTGTGCCAATTCATACTAGTGTTGAATTGTCATGAAACCAATATAATTGAATGTATGCGGGCGACCTAGGAAGGGCCTATTTCGTAACTTGAGAGTAGTGTTCTGAGTAGCAAAAATTAAAGAAATGCTTTTCGTCAGGCACCACATATCACTATCATGTGCACTACATATTTGAAAAATTATAGTGTATCATCACTACAATTTCTCTACAGCAAAAGAAGATAGTTTATCAAATCTACCCCTTTTAAACTACAGATAAATAATTTGACAGAATTTTTCTGTATATCTTTATAAACTTATAAAAGTCTAGCAGCAATAAGTACTATCTGCATGTTAACTTACATGCACAGTAAATATTCAACACTAATTCCCGTAAAGTTAATTTATCTGGAGCATTATTCGTAGAGAAACATGTCATTAATAGGTCAAATCACAGGAAACTGGTCAATTATTTTATGTGCGTACTTACCTCGTAGTGACCATGTACACGTATCCCACCAAATTAACAAAGGCCGAAAAAATAAGAAAGGAGTTAAAAATGCAGATCACCCAGTAACAGAAACTATTGTGATCCACAAAAACAATCATGATTAAATCTGAAAAGAAAAACAATAACATCGGGATATACGTAATAGCCACCCCAATTAAATACTTTCTAAAGTGTCCTTTGTAGTCTACTTTGATACCGAGATATCCCAAATATTTGTCAAAGTCACTCATTTCATCTAGTAACGAACACATCGCGTGCCTACTTATGAATGCACTTATCGCAATGCTAAAGTACATAGTGAATCCGTTTGCCGTGCGATACAATTCGGAATATTTTGAACTACTATCCAATGTTTCCAACTCCATCTGTAATTTTAGATACTGCATGATAGGAATCAAGCCCAGCAATACAATAAATATGACGAATATATTGTAGAAAAGAGAGAATTTCGTGACACGATAGTGAGTTTTTCCCTTTTCGACTTGGATAGAGTACGGCGCTAGGCCCAATATGCGAACGGCATAGTAAACTGGCGATATAGACCAGAATAATTCGGAGTTTTCAAATTCAACCTCTTTTCCCATGGTGATAGATATTTTTTTGCCTTCAGAAAAACTTTCAAATTACATGACACGTTACGCTTCACCAGATTGAGTAATGGCAAACGGTGATTTAAATGTTTTATTTATTACTGTATTAACCCTCCGAAGACCACAAAATAAAATTCATAATTCGTAATAAAAAACACTGAAGTGTGATATCCTAGTTTTGGCTATTCTGCATAGATGGCACTAGTGACCGCTATGTCGGTATAGTAAGGCAGCCCGGTAGCTGACTATTTGACAGCTCTCAAGGTCACGGGCAGATAGAATTCAACATTTGAATAATAAGGACATTAGCTTCCTGGCTGTCCAATTCAATAATTATATTCCGAGCATGTTTCTTATAAATAAACGAATCCATGTTATGTTGCAGAGAGAGTCTTTCTTTTAGCAAGAGGATAATATGTGACCAAACAAAATGTGTTAAAATCTGTGATATGATATTAAATATAGAAATATAATTCTATTTAATTGCAACAACAATATCAAAACTGAATCTTTTATACATTCGCAGAGGCGGTAGATGTATTAACAGCACGGAATGTAGATTATACAAGAATATAACTATATATAATATCATATCTCTTAAATAAATACATAATTTTAATGTAAAAATTTACTAGTCTGACATTTTATAGTGGACAAAAAATGAGGGCACTGCTTTCGTTTAAAATGTTTTAAATGATGGCCCATGGAAAGATTATTGTAAGTTTACAAAAGCGCAATGGTCCAAGTGCATATATTTTACTTTCACCAAACGGTGTCCAGAAATTAGTGACACCTTCCGAAAGAAGATAATTCTACAATTTAAGACAATTTTATGTTTTTAACTTTTTTTATTATTTAACGCTTTGCAATGAAGATAATTACACGGAACGTGGCGATCTTTTTGTATTTTGTATAAGATGTTAGATAAATAAATAAAATAAAATTAAAATAAAAAAATATCATATCAAAAATATAAATTACAAAAACGTAAAAATTCTCATTATGATGTTCTGCATTGTTTCTTTAAAACTAACTGTCAAATTCGAATGTAAAAAAATGTGAATGGGAGGAACAAAATTTCAGAGACTTAGTTAGCAGTTTGGTATTGAAATAGTTATGAAAAATGCAGTTCCACTTTACCAAATGCCTACATTTTATTCCCAAGGCCTTCATCACTCGTTCTTCATGTTTGAATGAGCTAATCATTTACCCCTGTGTCACTATTAATATGTATCCTGATAATATATGCGATAAAAGCCCATTTGGGTGTATATAATTAAATGAATAAATATGTAAAAATCAAATCACGGGCATTAAAAAACACGAAATAAGAAAGGGTTATTGGTGCGACCGAGACTCGAACTCAGAACCTTATTTTTACCGGGGGTGTACACTAGAAGTGAATAAAAAAACGTAAAACTGTTTTTTCATAAGCGTTTTAAGTTCGGAAACGGTTGCAACAATTTCTAGGATTTTATAAAAACCGTTTAAAAAAAACGTGTAACAGTGTCCGTAATAAATCCGCGCAAAATGATTCCAGTAGAGCACAATTCGCTTGAGAATTACACACGAAATATTTAAAACAACTCCCCGCAACACTTTACTAAACTCATACCCGAAGTACACTGTTGCAAATAAACCCTTATGAAAAAATTAAATGCCCGGCCGCAACGCCGAACGCGATATGCCATAACCCGTTTAAAATAAACACTTTAAAAAATGTAATGCCCGCAACACCAAATGCAATTCATCGTAAACCGTTTTAAATGAACGCTTCTGAAAAAACTAAATGCTGAACACGATGATGCACCATAACCCGTTGCAAATAAATGATTTCACCGCAACCGTTCACCGATAATAGTACGATTGAAGGGTTCCCAACATTTTTGAGTTTGGGAGCTACTTTTTGCCTAAAATTAAAAGAATATTTGTTGTTTTTTTTTCAACAGCGTCATTCGGATAAGTACGAATCTAACTAATTAACCATCAGGCCGTTTCTCCGCAGGAGTAAGCAGAGCGGAAGGACCGCCAAACAACTCGATCTTGGCACACACTCTTTGCTTGATTTATATTCATATATAAAGAATGCAAGGCTGATGTAAGCGTAGTGAGCAAGATTAAGGAAGGGACGCTTAGATGGTTTAGGCATGTAGAGCGAATGAACGAAGAAAGGAGTGTAAGGAGAATATATGACGCAAATGTGAATGGAAGAAGAAGCCGGGGACGCCCGAGGAAGACATGGCACGATCAAGTGAATCAAATACTCGAGTCGGGCCATGTCAGAAGTCGGAATAACAGAAGAGAATGTATGAGGTGTTGTATGAATGTGAATGAAGCAAGAAGTGTATGCCAAGATAGAGTTGTTTGGCGGTCTGTCCTCTCTGCCTACCCCTGCGGAGAAACGGCGTGATGGTTAGTTAGTTAGTTAGTTATATTCATACATCGTCTCATATATACTCTCCTGTTGTTCTAACTCTTTACATGGCCTGATTTTTGGATCATTTGATAGTGCCATGTCTTCTTCGGGCGTCCCCAGCTTCTTCTTCCATTCACATTTGCGCATTTGTTCTCCTTACACTTCCTTCTTCGTTCATCCGCTCTACATCCCCAAACGGTCTAAGCGTCCCTTTCTTAATCTTACTCATTACGGTCATATCAGTCTTGCATTCTTAGCGAAGCTCAACATTTTTCACAAGGTCACACATACGCCTCAGGGATCTCATTTCTACAGCATTCAGTCTACTTTTATCCTACCTCTACCAGTTCCATGCCTCACTTTCATACATCTAGCAAAGTATCTGGCCAATCCAATTTTTAACCCAACGGCCTACGACCAGGATATTATTCTTATCATCCATTGTTGTAAATTTCCCATAATAATTGGGATTGACCGGATGGGATGGACCGATATAATACCTTAAAAGGAAAGAAGCCTAATGAGAATATATGACGTGAATGTGTACGGTAATAACAGCTAATTTGTCGATATATGCAAAAAGTTTTATCTGGCTCTTAATTTAATTTTAGGACGCGCAAAACACACAACATTTTTTAGTACAAGCTTAATCATCCAGTCCATCAGCTAATTTTAGTAACGTAGAAAAAAGGGTGAACCTTTTACCGCAGTGAATTATGGCTCAGGAAATAAAGCGTTCTAATTTTAGTAACGTAGAAAAAAGGGTGAACCTTTTACCGTAGTGAATTATGGCTCAGGAAATAAAGTGTTCTAATTTTAGTAACATAGAAAAAAGGGTGAACCTTTTACCGTAGTGAATTATGGCTCAGGAAACAAAGCGCTCTAATTTTAGTAATGTAGAAAAAAGGGTGAACCTTTTACCATAGTGAATTATGGCTCAGGAAACAAAGCGTTCTTATTTTAACAAATCGCCTTCACTTAAGCTAGCTAGGTAATTAGAAACAGAGTGTTTACAAGAATTATGACTAGTCTCAAGTAAGATAATAATGGTAAAATATCACAGATAATAATAACAATTATTATCTCTTGAAAAAAGGTTATTATTATTACTGTTTAGTCATTTGCATTTTGAAAATATTGGGGATAATATTGTATAATAATTTAAAGGAGTATATCGTATTAAATCGGCTGTAGATATCTAATTTGAAAACGCATTTTCGTTATTTATATTGACATGTGGGTGGCCGGTGGTTTTTTTGCCATAATTGTATACTTTTATACGTTTATTTTTGATTATTGCCAAAGTCGACCCGACCCCGGCATCCATATTTTATTGACTTAACAATAATAATTGGATGATTTGTATAGCGCTGTATTTGAGAAAAATCACCTCAAAGGCGCTGTACATATGTTACTTGCTAGGGTTTGTCTTATTATGTACAAACAGATACAGAAACATATTAGGCAATCCATAATAGTACCTTCTTGATTATGTGCAGAGGGCCGTTAATCTGACACAATTCGTTCGTAACTCTTAATGCGCAGGAATTGCCCATCGGAAAGCAAAAATTTGTATCCGTTGGACACCGGCATTCCGATGGGCAATGTCGAAAAATAATTTCTCTGGATATAAGCAGCTATTCTGGGGAAACTACTTATGATAGATATAAACATAAATATATAAACATAAATATATAAACATTTTTTTGTTTCAAATATTATTCTTTTTTTATTTTTTAGTATGTTATTTTTAAACGGCTTCGAGTAACCGTTTATTTTGAGAAACCGAAATGGCTTCGTTTATTTTGAAAAATAAACTGAAACTCCCACTTGTAGTGTACACTACCAATTGGACTTATTATTTGTCAATATAAAATAATAATATCACCGAATGTAAGGACAAAAGAGGGTTGACGCAATACATTAACAAAATTAGTCCATTAAGTTTATTAATATCTTATTCATTGGGTCACTTCAATCAAACTAGACATAAATAATATATTATATTTTGCCAGTTATTTTTGTAATTTCCCAGAGTGATTAAGTATGACGTATTAATTATGTATTGATCTACAACTTTGAAAAGATAATATTTGGGCTACGTAATACTATTCACAGCACAATCACAGTAAGTTATCACCATGAGAATAGCTTAGGAATGCAAGATTGAATTTTTCTCCTTACGGGAGGAAGTAGTATGAATGCTGTAGAAAAGAGATCCGCATATGTGTGTAAAACCACGTATGACCGTGTTACAGATTGATGTGAAGATTGGGTAAATTTATGAATGCTGTAGAAAAGAGATCCGCATATGTGTGTAAAACAATGCATGACAGTGTTACGAACGTGAAAATTGGGTAATAATGTAAGTCTAACGTTTGAGATGATTTGGGGATATAGAGCAAATTTACGAAGAAAGGAGTGTAAACAGGGACAGCCGTGCTAAAGTCAAATCGTTCAACACACCCCTAAATATTTGAAAGACCATTGGCCAATCAATAACGCACCTAAAAAAAACAAATTTACCGCCCGCACTATGTCTGTATCTATAAAGTTGCAAAACATATCTCAAGAGGTGCACTGTTATGTCTCGGGGAGTACGTTTTGCTTTTCGCATAGCCAATGATCCTGATATAGCAATGTCGGGAACCATTTCTATGTCTGATTCAGAGCCAGTCTACACAATTATGTCCATTCAAAACATAACCGGTGAGTGCATCACAGTGGACCAACAACTTTATCTCAAACCACACGGTACGAGACTTTCATCTATACACAGATTTTGAAAGGGGTAAAAAGTTGATTTGAAAATGTTGAACAACTAGGGACAGTTTCATCCTTATCAGATGTATCGGATTCATCGAATGAGCTAGCCGAATATATTGGCAAATCTTCAATATCCTCGTACATATCCTATCTTCACTTTCCATGGCAATGTCTTGTTCATTCGAGGAGTTAACCAGTTTTATAAAAAATAAAACATCTGCGACAGAAACACAAAGTCAAATCTCCGTAAAACGGGTTTCCAAATTGTCTATAACGATAATATAATGTCAATGGTAAAAAATATAGTGTAACGAATAATATTTACAGCACAAACAATAACAATATTGAATAGGGTTTCAACTGTCAAAAACTCAAATCAAACTAAACAAAATCACTTCAAACTCGACAGTCGCTGTCGGCACAATCTAAAAACCAGTAAGATAATGTTTAACGCGTTACAAATAAGTTAAAACATACAAAAACACCAATGTTTTATTTCACACAGAACGTCGCACGCTGTAACAATGTCGGTTACTACCACCGGAAGAACGGAGACGTCACGAAATATTTAAAATGCGAATAATTCCGTCGGTATCATACCTACATCGCAAAAACTGAGTAAAGTTATGACAAATAGTTCAAAGATGGCGGTAGCCTTCGGATTTCGAAAAGAAATCGAATAATAATTTATTTGTAGGCACATCAGTACCCGTACGGTCATACTACCGGACAAGTCAACTTACAAACGTGTAATACAGCAATAAGTTCTATCTGCACATCGACTTACATGGACAGTGGATACTTATTACTAATCCACGTAAAAAGCATTTATCTGCAGCATCATTCATAGAGAATAGGTAATTAATTAATAGGTCAAATCACAGAAAACTGGTTAACTATTTAATGTGGGTACTTACCTCACAGTGACCATGTACACGTAACCCACCAAATTAACAAAGGTCGAAAATATAAGGAAGGAGCCAGAAACGCAAGAAATCCAGTAACAGAAACTATTGTGCTCCACAAATACGAAAATGATTAAATCGGAAAAGAAAAACAATAACATCGGGATATACGAAATAGCCACCCCAATTAAATACTTTCTAAAGTGTCCTTTGTAGTCTACTTTGATACCGAGATATCCCAATTCTTCATCAAAGTCAATCATTTCATCTAGTAACGAACACATCTCGTGCCTACTTATGAACGCACATACCACAGCGCTAGAGCACATAATTAACCAGTTAAACGCGCGACACAAATCAGAATACTTTGCGAATTTGTCCAATGTTTCCAACTCCAGCTGTAATTTTTGATACTGCATGATAGGAATCAAGCCCAGCAATACAATAATCATGATGAATATATTGTAGAAAAGAGAGAATTTCGTGAGACGATAGTGAGTTTTTCCCTTTTCAACTTTGACAGAGTACGGCGCTAGGCCAAATATGCGAGCGGCATAGTAAACTGGCGATATGGACCAGAATAATTCAGAGTTCTCAGATACAATCTCTTTTCCCATGGTGATAGATATTTCTTGCCTTCGGAAAAACTTTAAGCTATATGACATGACAATTCTGTCTTTTATTTAATTCCGCTTCACCAAATTGAGTAATGCTTAATGACTTTTTTTAACCTTTCAACCAACATAAATCAACTGTATTAACCCTCCGAAGACCAAAAAATAAAATTGATAATTTTTAAATGTCAGAAAAAACAGTGAAGCGTGGTTTCCTAGTTTTGGCAATTGTGCATAGATGGCACTCATGACCTATATGTCGGTAAGGCATTAGCTTCCCGGGTGTCCAATTCATTATATTACATTCCGAGCATCTTCGTTGTAGATCAGGGGTGCAAAAATTTTTGCAAAAAAAACAGGCGGGTTGCATATGAAGATTTATTTTACTGGTGGACCGCAAAGACCGTTGTCAGAGAGAGGGGGGGGGGGGGAATCAAGTTATCATTTGTATATTTTCAATTAATAAGAATTACTTTGTATTAATCACTGTTTTAATACATAAATATCTACATGTTTCAGAAGCAAAGCACCCCTCAATTTTTATTTGTTTTTTAGGCTCGTTGTTGTCAAGCATTGAAAAAATCATAAAAAATAAAAATAAAGTTAATTTAATATATTCGGTACATAACAAAAAAACAGAAAAATTTGCATGTCCGGAATTTCTGTCCAATACCTTTAAAAGTTGGAATAATATAGGAACAAGCCTAAATAACTCAAAAAGTAAAAATCCTAAAATTAATAGTAGCATATATGAAATAAAATGTGACCACACCGACTGTAAAGATACATATATCGGGCAGACGGGAAGGGCTTTCTCAAATAGATTCAAAGAACATCTCTTGGTGAATAATCACATCCCGCGTGACAACAAGCTTAAACCCTTACATATAGAAAGAAAGGGTCTTAGAATAAATTTACTTGAACAATTAGAAATTAATAAATTAACGAATGATCCTAATATAACATTAATTAATAAAGCAAGAAAAATAATTTACTCTCCACTTCTCAGTATGTTCACATGACCAAAACAATATAACACATTTAAATAAATCAATTAAGAAAACAATTTCATTTAAATGCGGGGAAAACACATTATAAGTACCTCACAGAATAGAGAATTAAGATTAACTAAATCGGTTTTACCGGTAATAAATCATTTTAAACACCGTCCAAATTAGAATTGGGTAGGAGTAAATAAAATTATATAAGTAAGTCGTCGCAGTGTGGTTTAACTACAGTTTGAAAATGGCCTTGAAAGCCGAAACAGCTGTCACAATAATAAAAACTAAAATACTTGCAGAACTTTATAATAACGTTATTAAATTTGAATTACATTAAATACGTAAAAAATTATTATTTGACTATATAAAATAATATCACTGAATGTAACGACTGAATTTTTATCCGTACCGGAGGAAGCAGTATGAATGCTGTAGAAATGAGATCCCTGATAAAGCCATGTATGAAAGTGTTACAAATGTGGAGATTGGAAAAAAATGTAAGGCTAATGTTTGAGATCATTTAAGCATGTAGAGCAGATGAACTAAGAAAGGAGTGTAAGCAGGACCGGCCGTGCTAGGGTGCAATTGTGCAACGCACCCCCGAATATTTAAAAAAAACCATTGGTCAATCAATATCACACCTACAACTATAGTAAGCTTGGACTCTAAAACATATATCAAGCGGTGCACTGTTGCAATCTGGATGACATATTATGACATATTTTCGCATAGCCAACGTTCGCATTTTGTATGGGAATAGAGGAAGACACAAAACAAGCTACACCGTGAAATAGGAGATTTCATCAAATTTCTATACAAAATTTACTTCATTTTGAGTAACTCACACTCATTTCACGGAAGTCTTCTGAAGTCAAATAGGGTCGTAGGTGTACATGTAGTAGGTAGGATTTTATTGTTTTTGTTCATTATTTAACTTTTTTTGTGAGTTGCTATTAGAGTCGAGGGCCTTGTTCAGTTTTTGTGAGCATTCGGTAATAGTTGGTCGGTAGATAGTTTACAATCGTTCATAAAATAAACATTACAGGTGGAATACTGATTTTATTTCACCAATAGGATTTTAAGTGAATTTGTATGTATGTAATATTTTGTACCCTTCCTACGACTTCGGTGATGAGTGAACTTCGTTGAGAGTAAAAATCGAAGTGTTATTTGAAGGACAGAAGTCAGGTGGGAATCTTGTCCTTGTTCTACCGGTATTTCAATGGAAGATGCTCTGAGGAACTAGTGCCAATGATTGCCCTTCGGACCCTCCACATAGCATCCTCAAAGATGATATAGGCCTTGAGGGAAATTATTGTGGAGATAATGTAAATAAAAAAAAAAATAAAAAAAGAACCTTGTTATGGATGTATTTTCACATACCAGAGATCTTAGGATGGATTTCGCCTACAAAGAGATACCTACCTAAGATATTTTTGTTGCACCCCCTGATATACAGGAATTAGATTTAAAAATAAAAATAGTCAATTAGGTTAGGTTAGAGTAGGTTTTCAGGACAAGTTTTTTTTCATTATTTTAATGAGTTTATATCACTATTAAAAAGTGTGCCGATTCATACATGTGTTGAATTGTCATGGAACCAATATCATTGATGTTTGCCTGTTTCGTAACCTGAGAATAATGTTCTGCGTCATCGTGAAGATTCACCATAAAAATTATAGTGAATCATCACTACAATTTCTCTACAGCAAAAGAAGATAGTTTATAAAGTATACCCCTTTTAAGCTACAGATAAATAACTATTGATATTGACAGCATTTTTGTGTATGTCTTCATAAAATTATAAAAGTCTAGAAGCAATAAGTACTCTCTGCACGTTAACTTACATGGACAGTAAATACTCAACACTAATTCCCGTAAAGTTAATTTATCTGAAGCACCATTCATGGAGAAACCGTTCATTAATATGTCAAATCACAGGAAACTGGTTGAATATTAAATGTAGGTACTTACCTCACAGTGACCATGTACACGTATCCCACCAAATTAACAAAGGCCAAAAAATTAAGGAAGGAGTTAAAAATGCAGGTAGCCCAGTAACAGAAACTATTGTGCTCCACAAAAACAAAAATGATTAAATCTGAAAAGAAAAACAATAACATCGGGATATACGTAATAGCTACCGCAATTAAATACTTTCTAAATTGTCCTTTGTAGTCTACTTTGATACCGAGATATCCCAAATATTCGTCAAAGTCACTCATTTCATCTAGTAACAAACACATCTCGTGCCTACTTATGAATGCAAATATCACAGTGCTAGAGCACATAATGAATCCATTTGTCGTGCGATACAAATTGGAATACTTTGAGATTGCATCCAATGTTTCCAACTCCAGCTGTAATTTTTGATACTGCGCGATAGGAATCAAGCCCAACAATAGGATAATCATGACAAATATATTGTAGAAAACAGATAATTTCGTGACACGATAGTGAGTTTTTCCCTTTTCGACTTGGATAGAGTACGGCGCTAGGCCAAATATGCGAACGGCATAGTAAACTGGCGATATGGACCAGAATAATTCGGAGTTTTCAGATTCAATCTCTTTTCCCATGGCGATAGATATTTCTTGCCTTCATAAAAACTTTAAGCTACATTGCACGACAATTCTGTATTTTACATAATTCCGTTTCACCAAATTGAGTAATGACAAATGAATATTTAAATGTTTTACTCCATGAGTTAAGTGATTATTTTTTTATCTATTAATCAACAAACTGCATAAACCCTCCGAAGACCACAAAATAAAATTCATATTTTTAGATGTCAGAAAAAACACTGAAGTGTGATATCCTAGTTTTGGCTATTCTGCATAGATGGCACTAGTGACCACTATGTCGGTATAGTAAAGCAGCTCGGTAACTGAATATTTGATAGCTATCTGACTCACGGACAGATAGAATTCAACCTTTGAATAATAAGTACATTAGCTTCCTGGCTATCCAATTTATTCAGAGAATCTTCATTGTAAATAAACTAAATCGTGTTATGTTGTAGAAAGAGCGTTTCTTTTATCAAGAGGATAATATGTGACCAAACAAAATGTGTTAAAATCTGTGATATGATATTAAATATAGAAATATAATTCTATTTAATTGCAACAACAATATCAAAACTGAATCTTTTATACATTCGCAGAGGCGGTAGATGTATTAACAGCACGGAATGTAGATTATACAAGAATATAACTATATATAATATCATAATTATTAGCCTGAAACACTCATCCAAATTGAAAAAACCTTCCGAGAAAAGATAAATGTCGCCGACAGGACTCGAACCTGCACCCTTCTGATTGCCGGTCAGATGCTCTACCGTTGAGCTACGTCGGCTTATCGCAAACCCGCCAAGTTAATCAATATAAACTAGTGTTTCATTCAATAATTACTGTTTTTTATTATATTTCACCTGTAAACAACCAACTTTATTAGTATGAGAAAGGCTTGTAACGGCTAAATCCCTCAATAGATGGCGTCGAGACAAATTATGTCTACATTTTATTGTTGAAAAATGCTTTGACTTGTCAAATATTTATTAATTGATAAACTAAAGTTTTTAAGACAAGATTTTTGTGAAATAATTATTGTTTATAAAAATAATTGTTACCCTTTGCGCTATGCACAAAAATCTTGTCTTAAAAATTTTAGTTTATCAATTAATATATATAATATCATATCTCTTAAATAAATACATATTATTAATGTAAAAATTTGCTAGTCTGTCATGGCAGACAAAAAATGAGGGCACTGCTTTTAAATGACAACACCAAGATGGCTCATAGAAGATTATTATAAGTTCACAAAAGCACAATGGTCCAAGTGCATGTTTTTTACTTTCATTAAACGGTATACATAAATTAGTGGTATTCTCCAAAAGGAGATGATTCTACATAACATTTTAAGACAATTTTATGTTTAAATTTTTTTTATTATTTAACGCTTTGCAAGGAAGATAAGTTAACAGAAAAGGCAATTTTTTGTGTTTCTGAAATTTATGTACGGAAATAATCATGTATTAGATGTAAGTAAAAAAAAAAATTTATAAATCAAAATTCACAGATCAAAAACATAAATTTATAAAACCGATTATAATGTTTTGCATTGTTTCTTTAAAATTATATTCGAATGTGAAAAAAAGAATTTATATGATCAACAAAATTTCAAAGACATAGTTAGCAGCTTGGTATTGCCATAGTAATGTAAAAATGCAGTTCATCACTCATTCTTGTATTTTTTTTATATATGAATTCCACACAAGAGTCCCAACTGCTCCCAACCGTCCGGAGCCAGTGAGACAATTGCATTCCCAATTGGGGAATGTTGTGAGGCTGAAGGTATTGGGGAGGGAAGGAGAAAGGGGAGAGGAAGGTGGGGAAAAAGGTAAATACCTGGCTATTCAGATCTGGTCACCAAACACGGCTAAAAGCCATTTCAAGCAACGTTTCAATTCTGAATGGTGGTCTTTCACCAGGGCGATAATGAGAGTATCTTCCACTCTGGAAAGTGCGCAAATACACTATTATTTTAAATGAATTAATTGTGAAACAACACAAATTAATTAAATAAAATTTACTTGCGCACGCCGGGATTTGAACCCGCGACCTTCGGATTCGTAGTCGAGAGCCTTACCCCTCGACCATGGAGGCCGTCAAATATTAGTATGAGTTAATCATTTGCTTCTGTATCACCAGTGGCGTGCAGTCCATAAAGGTTGAAAAGCTGTGCCTTCCTTTGGAAAATGGCTGGGAAACTTTTTTATGATGATATAATGCGTTAGTTTAAAAAAAAGAACGTTAATCGAATTAAAATATAAATCGGAAAAAAACTACTTATCATTTGTCAACCTGGCTACAATCATCCAAATAAGATAATATTAAAAACCGCCTTTTTCAAAGCTGCCAAAATATTCAACGTTATGCAATTACAATCGAAAAAACTGCAGCCTACGCTTAGTAGTCGTAAAGCAATGCACGCCACTGTGCATCACTACAATATGTGTCCTGATAATTTATGTTTGTAAAAGCCCATTTCGATATATATAATTAAATGAATAAATATGTAAAAACAATCGAAATCATAGGCACACAGAAATTAAATAGGGTTATTGGTACAACCGAGACTCGAAATCAGAACCTTTCACTTACCGGGTGTGTGCACTACCAATCGGACTTATTATTTGACATTATAAAATAATAAAATCACCGAATATAATGACAAAAGGGGGTTGACACAATACATTAACAAAATGAATTCATTAAGTTTATTAATATATTCTTCACTGGGTCACCATCAATCAAACTAGACATAAATAATATTTGTCGGTTATTTTTGTAATTTCTCAAAACGATTAAGTATTAATTATGTATTAATCTACAATTTTGAAGAAAGGTAACTTTTGAGATACATCATTTTGCTGACAATTAGGGCAGGATAAATTCACAACACAATCACAGTAAGTTATCAACGTGAGAATAGCTCAGGAACGAAAGAGAGAATTTTTATCCTTACGGAAGGAAGTAGTATGAATGCTGTACAAATAAGATCCCTGATAAAACCATGAACCGTGTTACAAATGTGGAGAGTGGGACATAATGTAAGGCTGATGAGGATTCGAGCATGTACAGCAGATGAATGAAGAAAGGAGTGTAAGAATATATTATGCGAAAGAGAATGGTAGAAAAAGTTGGGGACGCCCGAGGAAGACATGCCACGATCAAGTGGATCAAATACTTGAGTCGGATCATGTCAAGAGTCAGAATAATAGAAGAATATATACAAGACGATGTATGAATGAAGCAAGGTGTGTGCCAAGACAGAGTTGTGTGGCGGTCCATCCTCTCTGCCTACCCTTGCGAAGAAACGGTGTGATGATTAGTGTAATGACCGTGCAACTGATGTCTAGTATGAAAGAGAGGGCATGAGAGACTGAGAAGAAAGGCCTATAAAATAATAATAATATCTTTATTGTAATTAAGTTTAATTATAACTAAAAAAAACATGTATAATATAATAATGTAAGTGTACAGTGGTTTATACAGTTATAGGTTGAAGTTTCACATAACCAGCCTCACTAGGCTAACCTGTGTTGAGGCAGTAATTTTGCAAATTATTTTATAATACCTGTGAATATACACTTATATTAAGATATGCTTCGTAAATGGTCAAATCAATAATTTAGAATTTAGACGAGTGCACCGGTAAATGCCATATATTACTTTTAATCCAATTTTTTATATTGTGTTTGATTTTTTTTGTGAATCAGATTTGTTTATGCTAACTGAAAGAATGTTGAAAATTCTTATCGCAAAGTATCTAAAATTCCGTTGGCCTAAAGTAGTAGTTAGAGGAATTTGGAGTAAATCTTTGTTGGTATTTCTAGTAATACGAGTGTTTAGTCTTTTTTCATGGTATTTACGTTTGTTTGAATAAAGATGAGCGAGGATTGTTTTAGCGTAAATCTGCCGAACGTCAAATACTCTCATTATATTAAAGATTGAGTTAGAGTCTGTAATTAGAGATAACTTAAGGATTATTTTTGAAAAGAGTGTGAACGGTTGTCCAGTGCCTCTTCTTCATCACCTGTTACTCGAGATAATACATTGTGTTAATTACATTTTATCGACGAATATGCCGCCATTCCAATTTATTGAATAATTAATGTACGTAAAGACAATAAACGGACATTACAGATAAGTCAGAAATTTCTTTTGTATACGGCCTCCATGGTCGAGGGGTAAGGCTCTTAACTACGAAGCCGAAGGTCGCTGGTTCAAATCCCGGCGTGCTCAAGTAAATTTTATTTAATTAATTTGTGTTATTTCACAATTAATTAATTTAAAAATAATATATGATATATTTGAGCACATTCCAGAGTGGAAGATACTCTCAGTATCGCCCTGGTGAAAGACCACCATTCAGAATTAAACGTTGCTTGAAATGGCTTTTAGCCGTGTTTGGTGACCAGATCTGAATAGCCAGGTATTTCCCCACCTCCCTCTTCCCCTTCTCTGTCCCCTCCCCAATACCTTCAGCTTCACAACATTCCCCAATTGGGAATGCCATAGTCTCACTGGCTCCAGAAGTTTGGGAGCAGTTGGGACTCTTGTGGGGTATTCATATAAAAAAAAATATTTTTAAAAAAATTCTCCATAGTGAGGTATACGAATGGAGTAAACATTAGCATTCGAAATATGGGCAACACCCATAATATGTCTACACTCGGGAAATTGAATTATAGACGATTTCTTTATAAGACGTTTATTTTCAGACAAGTTCAAGTTATACAATAGACAGCCCAGCCGACCAGCCCGCCACAATGCTACCAACCTAAACATCATATTTTCGTTCTCACAACTACCAACATGACAGATACATAACAGCCCATATAGATTATCGCCGGGTATGGATTTCCAATGATAACTGCAAAATTCCTACATGACCGGACATGTCGTTCTGGAAAAGATATAAAAAGCAATGGTGTAACCTTTCATCGGTTTTCCCCAAATCAATATTCGTGTAAATTGGCTTTTTATTGTTAAAAACTCAAGGAGCCAATGAAGTAGGCAAGCCGGTAACTCAAATTCTCCAGGACGAGGACGCCAGCCGCTCACGGCGCGGCATCTCCGTTCATTGTGCCACCTCCCCCCCTTTGTACTTTCACGTGAGAACAATATTTTACAATAGGAATGCATACTCTATTTATATACCTCGATGTATTCTCATAATTTTTGGTCCCACGCATAAAAAAAAAAAAAACAAACATTTGAACAACACTTTATTAAGGCATAATGTGAAAGATCATCTATGTAATCTACACCGGTTTCGCTGCGCTCCTGCTAGCCATCTCGAACTGCACCAAGAACACCAAGTAGGTGGTGACTGCGCCCATTATCATGTACATGACCGAGAAGTCCACTGGGAAGAAGCCGCAAGCGGTGAACTCAATCCTCTGGTGGAACATTTGCAGGCAGAACATCTCTACCTGCAACACGAACCAGGACTCAATATCGCTTAAAGCTGCAGCCAAAGAAAGAAACCAGGCAATGCTTTCCAATCAATTTATTGATAGTTTAGCTGTAATGACCGGTCAGTGGCTGAGTTGGCATCGCGTTTGGGTCTCACCCAGGCGTCGTGAGTTCAATTCCTCGGCTGGCTAAGTCCTCCATTTACGACACAAGCAACATCTTCCGCTTACTGTGATGGTAGTAGGAGATTTTCAAATATTGTCAGGTTATTTGTAACCAGGGAATATTTGTCTTTCTTTAAAAAAAAAAATAAAAATTTGACCTAATATGAAATCTCGCTGTATCCAACTTGTGCCTTACATTTTTAATACCGAGCAAGAAATTGCCGGAAGCTATTGGGACTATGGCATCCCCAACTGGGGTATGTTGCGAGACTGAATGGAGTGGGGAGAGGAAGATGTTAAGAGGAAGGTTGGGAAGTACGTGGAACTTCAGATCTGGTCACAAAGCCATTTCAAACAACATTTCGATTTTGAATAATGGTTTTTCATCAGGACAATAATAAGAGTATCTACCACTCTGGAACTTGCCGGAAATATACAAATTATTTACACATACTAATTACTTCATTTTTTGGAATAACTTATTGAAACTGATGAACCGAATTATATTTATAATATATTTTTTTAATTATTGAAGATAATATTAACAACTCAAATGAAACCAAAAAGACGCAGAAATGAAAAAAATAGCGGCAGCAACTGGGACTTGAACCCAGGACCTCATGGTCTATCCGGGACCTGCACTCTAACCCACTGAGCTACTGCTAGCCCATTCCGTTCTGTCATTTTTTATCGGTATCATACTTCGATTTTTAAGACCTGAACTTGACTCAGAAAGCAAAACACTATTTAGGTTTATTTAAAAAATGCCCACTTACACTTATTCTGGTTTGATCGTCTCTCAAATCAACATTTATTTGGTGCAGTAAAATAACTGACTCATCCGCCTAAAAATATCAAAAAAATATATTATTCCGTATGTTCGTACAATATATCGTCCCCTTAGAGGTACAACTCATTAAGTGCCATACTAGCCGTATGGCACATAGTTTCTAATGCATCTAATGGGACGATATGTGCATTAATTCAAATACTTTTGACTTTGTAAAAACAGACAATACATTCCCCATTCTTAAAGGATAAAGAAATAAATCTTTAGAATATAGATGTCAGGTGGGAATGGTGTGTTTGTTCTACTGGTATTTCAAAAAAGGGGCTCTGAAGAGCTTGTGTCGTTGATTCCTTTAGGCACCGATGCACAGTCGGAAGACACAAGACAATGGGTAGTTTGTAGGACTCGTTCTTGTACTCAACGGGCTGTTGAATTATTTGCCGGCTATTCTGTGTCCTCCTTCCAACAACGTGGATCTCTTCTAAGACCCAGGTTCACTTCGTCAATTGTTTAAAAACTGCCTCCACACAGCACCCTCAAAGATGTGGAGATTGGTTCAGGGTAGCTAAATCCAATATGAAAATAGTCAGGATGCTATCCAACCATCCAATGAGAGGTGAATAACACACAGAAAAATTAATACCATATCCTTGGTTTTCGAGCAGAAGAACGATATGATAAAAATCAGCGCATAGAACAGAATTCCCCAAACTGCAGAAGTCCACGCTTTCTGCAGCGTCAGGACATACATGTCATTCTTGCTCAGCATCAGGTAAAAGAAGTACAGCTGAATGACCAAAACGACAAAAGCTATACCAGTCGTCAGAAGAATCTGAATAGAATATATGGCGTTTAGTCGTTTTGACCATTCGCACAGTCGATCGTGCAATTCGCACAGAGTGTTTAAAGGGTTGTAGTCGTATTTTGCAGTTATGATGCTTTTTCTGCTCTTATCAGAATGTTTTGATGTTGAGGATGCGGTGCCAAGACTGCTCTTTGTGGTCCAGAGATTTGATCTCGGCAGCGGTCGGGTTACAACGCTTCGAGACATTTTGAGAATGTAGTCGTTGAGAATTTTTAATCTGAAATGTTTCGAGAATATTATTTGAAAAAAAAAATAACATATTCTCAATACCACCGTTGCGCAGGTAATATCTGTTAAGTAACATTTTAATGATTGATCAGGTCATAAAGCAATGTAGGTATCTTTACAATTTTATAAAAAGAAAAATGATTTTCCTTTTACCTCTTCACTGCATTCTTGATGTATATAAAATATCACTAGTACGTGGCAATCTTTTTGTCAGTCATATTTCATGTTGTTAAACTGCTACAACACCCTTATTTCTTGACAGATTTTTGATTTGCTTTCCTTAAAAGGTTCATTAATTCTTCTGAAGTATGATGCAGTATAAATGTCTATAATATTTTATCTATTTATTTTTATTAGTTTCTATTCAAAAGTTTTACATGTACGTGACTTTAGTAATAATTTTTAAGTAAGTATAGTGCATATTATTATAACAAAAGTACAAAGTCACAGTATTCACAGTCCTCCTCACTAGGGAGAACTGTTCCGAGGCGGCCTGCATTTTTTACTAAATATCCGTTTATCTTAATTTGACTTTATATATATAAAGGTCATAATCACTCAGATTTTTTGACTTTATTTTTAAAGATATTAATTTCTGTAATTTTTTTTATTGATTTGGTAAGGTATTATAAAGATTTGTAGCGTGAAATTTAATATTCCTCTGTCCAAAAGATGCATTAAATTTGGGTATAACCACTATGTTTTGATTTATCGCCCCGGTTGTGTATTTATGTTCGGCAGTGGAGTATTATAAACAGTGAGACAACAAAAAATCATGAGGCACCTCAGTGCGGCTCACACACTCCACCATAATGTAACACCATCATCGTCTTCAAACTGTTGTATTTTAAATAAGTAAGAATATTTTAACTAGTGAACGCCAGATGTCAGTAAGTTAAATGATCTAACTATTTTTTGGTTCACTTACCTGCTAAATTCGTCACATATTTACGTAGTATACAGTCACTAAAGTAGAACACATAAATGTATGCGGGTAGCACTGAAGTGATGCTTTATCCGCGCATATATACGAGGTTTGTTCAAAAGATAAGGTGAATTTTGAATTTACGCAGGCTGTGATTATCGAATCTTTTTTTTGTTATGTTGCTACACATATGTTTATCATATGTTAGCATTATCAGCCATTTTGGATTAGTGGTTTGTTTTTGACAACTGGAAAGGTTAGTCACGTTTTAGTGTGTTCTTCGATTTTTTACTTTTGAAAAAAAAAAAATCAAAGAATATGTATTAAATTTTGCGTTAAAAATGGAATAAAGTGCTCCAACGCACTTAAAATGTTGACTGTGGCATTCGGCGAGTCTACTTTGTCTCAAAAAAGTGTTTATAAGTAGTACAAGCGCTTTACAGAAGGCCGAGAAAATGTTAATGACGATGAGCGTCCTGGAGTTGTAACCACGTCAACAAACGAAGAAAACATCGAAACAGTGAAGAAAATTGTTTTGGAAAATCATCGAATCACTATTGGGGAAGTTGCAGAGGATGTTGGCATATCAATCGGCTCATGCCATGCAATTTTCTCAGATGTTTTGGGCATGAAACGTGTGGCAGCGAAGTTTGTTCCGAAATTGCTAAATTTTGAGCAAAAGCAACGTCGCATTAGTATCGCTCAGGAGTTGTTGAATGACGTCAACGACGATCCAGATTTGCTCAAAAGGGTCATAACTGGTGATGAAACGTGGGTATATGGTTATGACGTCCAAGGCCCAATAATCCCAATGGAAGCGGCCAGAAGAGTCAAGACCGAAAAAAGCACGCCAAGTTCGATCAAATGTGAAGGTTTTGCTCACTGTTTTCTTCGATTACAATGGCGTGGTGCATCATGAGTTCTTGCCAACAGGTCGTACGGTTAATAAGGAATACTACAAGGAAGTTATGCAACGTTTGCGTGAAGCAATACGGCTCAAACGATCGGAATTGTGGAAAAACAAATCATGGATTTTGCATCACGATAATGCACCAGCTCACACATCAATGCTTGTTCATGATTATTTGGCCAAAAACAACACTGTAATCATGCCTCAACCACCATATTCACCAGATTTGGCTCCCTGTGACTTTTTCCTATTCCCGAAACTGAAAAGACCAATGAAAGGAAAGCGTTTTGCCACAATTGATGAGATAAAGTCAGAATCGAAGAACGAGCTGATGGCCATACCGAAAAGCGCATTCCAGAAGTGCTTCGAGGATTGGAAGAAGCGCTGGCATAAGTGCATTATATCTGAGGGGATTACTTTGAAGGGGATAAAATGGATATTGATGAATAAATAAATACTTTTCGAAAAAATTCGAAATTCACCTTTTCTTTTGAACAAACCTCGTATATACTGCCGTGGTTAGTAAAACCACAGTATCTTCCTTAAGAGTCTCAAGAAAGATACTGTGTTTTTTCTTACAACTGCAGTATACGCGTAGTGGCACATATGCTCATAAAAAAATTCAGCAATAAAAAAAGTATTATAGAAGATACCTACATTGTTTTATGACCCCCTGATCAATTTTTACAATGTTACTTACTACCTGCATAACGACGATATTGACAGATTACAAAATATTGGGGAACTCATCAATACTACTGTGAATCCATCAATTTTAGAGGGTACACACAATGAATAGTATTGCCAATATTATTGATCATGTTTGGACGGCTTAAGAGACTGTTTCGTATAGTGTGAATAAGGTTCCGACTAACAAAAATCAAAATGCATAATGATTGTCAGACTTGATTTTCTTAAATTAGCGGCAAATTAAATTGATTATAAACTAGATGATTTTAAAATTTAATAACTTGAACAGCAATCTTTAACTCAGACCGGTGATGCACAACCTGTGGCCCGTGGGCCTTTTCGTACGGCCCACTTGGCTAAATAAAATAAATAAAAATCAACAGCATTAATTTATTGATTTGAACTTGGGCCTAGTAGAATTTGTGCACCCTGTAATTAATATTTTGAATGGGTTCCGTTTTATAGGGGTACATGACCAAATATTGTTGCTGAAAACATAGAGGTAACAGAAGGGAGTTGTGATATTTTTTTATTTAATGGCAGTTGTTCGGATTGTTTGGGTGCAATGCTCAAAATATTTTATGGTGTTTTACAAAAATACATAAGGATATCATGATAAACTTATTTGTTTTCAATATTTTAACTCAGCCACCAAAATTAGAAGCAGTTTAGCTTGTTCTTTAAAATATTTTTTGATTAATAAAAATCGAAAATTGGTTTGACTTTGGAAATGGAACATTTTTCACATGCATTGTTTTTTTTGTACACGTTATGATTGCTTTATTAAATGGTTACCGATTTACAAAATACAAAAATGTTACCTGACCAAATTTTATTTTAAACCCTGGATATTTAAGATTTAGCAATAAGTTATTATGAAATGTGATAATCTAGATAGGTACCTAGTTAAGCTTTGATTATAATAGGTAGGTGTATACCTACTACCTCCGGACAGTTGGGATGTTCGCACGATATACAGATTAAAGAAAAAAAATTATACTAGCAACGCTACTGACTGCAAAATTAACGATGTCAATTTGTAGGTATCCTACCACCTGCGGCTCGCAAGCATATGGGACCTCCAGCTAAAAAGGTTGTCCATCACTGGCTTACATACACGCCGACTTGAAGACAATACAATATAACGCACTGCCATCAGCCGGGTTATCTGATTCCTGTAGGTTAATTTATCTGAAGGAAAGGTGGTCCAGATAAACTCGAGTAGACAATCAGCTCCTTAATGGGTCAAAATATTAACTATTTCATTTAGTTATGTACTTACCTTGCAATGATCATGTAGACGAATCCCACAAAATTAGCAAAAGTCGAAAAATTAATCAAAGAGAATGAAATACAGGCACCCCAGTACCAAAAGCTACTGTCCCCCGCTATATGAAACATGACGAAATCCGAAATAAAAAACGAAAGCACCGAGACATACGTGATAGCCACCCCGATTAAGTACTTTCTAAAGTGCCCTTTGTAGTCTACTTTGATACCGAGATATCCCAAATCTTCATCAAAATCACTCATTTCATCCAACAACCAACAAATTTCATGCCTGTTTATGAGTGCAGATATGGTCGACGTTATGCACATTAGAAATCCGTTGGTCGTGCGATATAAATCGGAATGTATAGAGATTTTGTCAAGTTTTTTCGACTCCAGACTTAATTTTTGAAAGTGCACGACGGGTATCAAGCACAGAAATTGGGCGGATATGATGAATACATTGTAGAAAAGGGAGAATTTCGTTATACGATAGTGGCTTTTTCCCTTTTCCACTTCAACGGAATACGGCGCCAGGCCGAATATGCGAACGACATAGTAAACTGGAGATATGGACCAAAATAATTGAGAGTTTTCAGAATCAATCTCTTTTCCCATGTTGACAGATAGTTTTCTCATTTAGAAAACCTTTACTAAGCTATGTAACATGACAATACTGGCTTTTATACTCAACTTGACCAAATTGAGTAATGACAAACAGGTATTTGAAGGTATTATTTCATAAATAAACTCCATGAGCTTAATGAGCCATCAATCAAAAACTGTATTAACTCTTCGAAGACCACAAAAAAGATTTGATATTTTCGACTAAAAATTAATCTTGATATCAACAAAACGAAAAACAAAGTGATGGTAGTAAAAAAAAAGGACCTTATTTAAAGATGCGTCATCGTAGAAATGCGTAAGAATACTATTGAACATCTGAGATATGTTTATTTTTATAGATAAATAAACAATCTTTCTTAGGTGGTTTCAAGGTTTCTCAAAAAGAGTCACAGTTCAATTGAGCTGCGATACGGTTTACCAGGAGTCGTACGCTCACGGCTCATCAAAATGAACTGGCACAAATGAACGGCTCCTCCATGAATGACTCATCGCTAATGTGAATTATATATTATATCTTCTCGCTACACACGAAAGCTGAATATATTTATTTTTATTTTTAGTATTAGTTTGTTTATTCTACAGATTTTGTGCAATATACAATTTTGTGCAATACATATTCTTTCCTAATGTAAGCTGTTGCTTGTGCTTAGGAAAGAAATGCTCGTTAACATTTAAAAAAAAATAGTATAAATAAATATATATATGTATGTATAAAAGAAAAATATAAATTGTTTCAACTAAGGAAAGTTAAGTATACAGAAACATGAATAGCAATTTCTAAATTTACAAAAGTATATAAATAATTAGTGTTTTACAGATATAGTAAAACTGTATAGTGAAAACAAATATAAAGAAGATAAATTTTTAAAAAAAGTTTCTACTAAGGAAAAATAAGTATATAGAAACATGAAATGAATAACAATTTTTAGTAAATAATTAGTTTTACTGATATAGAGAAACTGTATAATGAAAAAATATATTAAAAAGAGAAATAAAAATATATGCATTTAAACATATCAATATAAGAAAAATATAATTTGCTACTATTCAATGGATTAGACTGGATATTAGAAAAATATTTAAAGTTTTTTCTTGAATATTTCGTAATTCTTCTCAGTCCTTATGTACATTGGAAGGTCCTTGAATAATTTGATGCCTTTATATACAAAATGATGTTGGGCTGCTGTTGTCCGTAACAGTGGAAGATATCTTGGAAGAGGGTAGGAAGAAGGGCACAGTTCGGCAGGAGAGAAGCAGAATATATATTACTAGAATATATATGGTGTTAAATGACTGTCAACAATGTCATCAACTTCCACCAAGTCTGATGTCATAACATCGGAGTCAAGGTTTACATAATCCTCCAGGGGTTGGTCTGAAATCCTTTCCCAGCCTTCTATAACACCACACTGGATATTTTATTGGGTGCTGGGTACGTCTTCATCCTGCTCCTTGTATATCCCAGCTTTCCGGAAACAATTCTTGATGGTAGATTCGGTTATTTCACCCCATGCCTTAACGGTATAATGCATTGCATCTAAAATGGACATCTTAAATTAGTTGGGGTAGTCGTCATCTCGTTCTAACTGACACAATAACTTCTGTACCAAGTTTCTTCTATAGTAATGCTTGAATGCCCGAATTATCCCTAAATCCAGGGGTCGCAGATCACTTGTACGGTTAGGAGGAAAAATGCCAACTGAATGTTCCTCAAAGTCAAGTTTGTTGGGTGAGTTGGGCACCTATCGAAGAATAGCAATATTTTTCAATGTTTTACTCCCATCAAAGCGTCTAGCAGTAAGCTGCTTTTCAAATAAGATTGATGTCATCCAGGCTTTTTTATTGGCTGCATATTTTGTCGGTAATGTCCTGACATTTTTGAAGCAGCGGGGTTTTGCAGACTTCCCAATCACTAACAGGGGAAGCTTCTCACTGCCATCTGAATTTGTAATCAAGAGAACAGTGAGACGAACCTTGCTTAATTTTCCTCCATGGCAGGCTTCTCCCTTGAAGCTGAAAGTCTTACAAGGTAGAACGTTGAATAACAGCCCAGTCTCATCGGCATTGAAAATATCTCTGGGAGTGTAGTCTGCAATTAATGTAGGCATATCTGTCTGCTTCCAATCTTCAGCAATATCCAAATCAACACTTTGGGATTCTCCGTAAATTGATCTGTAGACCACATTGTACCTCTTCTTAAAACGATCTATCCATCCATTTGATGCAGTAAATCCTTCAATATTTAGTCGATTCGCGATGCGCAGCGCCTTTTCACGAATGATTGTACCGCCGACGGGAATATTACTGGCCCGCGCACTGACGAACCATTCTTTTAAAATCTCCTCCATTTTTTCGGCGCTTTGACGTACATACGTTTTTTCGCGCGGGGTCCATATTGAATAGCGCTTTTTTCAATAGATTCACGGTTTTTGGATTGTAGCCAAAGTAGGAATGGGTATTCCTAAATTTCGGGCCAGCAAAACGCGGGAGCCAATGTGTTTATTCACTTTTTCGAGAATGTTCCTTTTCTTTTACACTGACAAAGCTTTCCATGTTTCTATCGTTGCTCACCGACCAATACCGTTCGGCATTCTAAAGACACAGAGTTTTCCCTCCAATCAACTTATGCCGTTCGAATGTCAAGACTCAATCATTGCCAAGCGCACGTAACTCGAATATTTCCGACGTAAATCGCGGGAAAGAAAAACGGAAATGCGGGTATTAAATGTATTGAAATACCTCGGGACTGAAAAAATTACACGCAATTGCCGGGAAAATGTGAATTCCGGGCACGTAAAAATGGGGTTATACTGTATATAATTATATTATCCGCCGTGACGACTAAAGGGAACAACGTCGTGAGATTCGACATATTATAATATAGAAATATATCACATTCGCCATGTGTAATGAGCTTTAGATGATATTAAATATTAATAATAATTACAGCATATTATGTATTAGAAAACACACAAAAAATAAAAAGGGTTATTGGTGTGACCGGGATTCGGCTCATGCAAACAGACCTTACCATTATTTGTAAATATAAAATAAGAATATAACTGAATGTAAAGGCAAAAGAGGGTTAACACAATACATTAACTAAATTGGTACATTAATTTTATCCTTATTAAACGGGTGCTGATTTATGAGAATCATCCACCATCAATCAAACACGTGAACATGAATAATTTTAGATAATATATGTCAGTTAAATTCGCAATTACCGAAGTAGGTGATTAACATATTAACTCATTTATACTGATCTATTTAAATATCAATGATATATATATACATGTAATAAAGTGGAAGTTCGTGACTTTTTAATGTGTTAGAGTGGTAAGATTGAAAAATACGACATTATTAATGTTGTAGTCGAAAATGTTTTATTTTATTTTTTATTCATTTTTAAGGGAGATTATTCAGCAAACTGGTGCAGCGAACCATCTAAATGAAAAATTCTGAAAGTCCTCATACAAAAAACAGAATTTTTGAAAAAAATATATTAAATCATTATCGGACGCTTAGATGGCACATGACTAATTTGCCCAGTACTAACTGAAGCCACCGTGTTGAAAGGCTCGGCAGTCTGAGGGACCTTTCCTGAAGTCGAGCCCATTCTTCGATCCATTACCATATGTTTTCTTAAAAACACACAGAGAGAGTTTAATAAAGTGCACGATGAAACAAAAGACATCAATTTAAGATATAAATTTAATATAGCCTCTTTTTACAAGTCGTCTACTTCTGACTGTCGTCTAATTTTAAAACCTGTCTGTTCTGCGTCATGAAATTTGGAAAAATGTTGCTTTACTCTGTGAAATGTTTTTTTTTTATTCATGAGTACCCAATAAAAGTGTTTTATCATATTCTTTGCAAATGACTTTAGATGTTATGGAGATTTCGGCTGTACCGAAGTTTCGCTAATTTTTGGCCAAAACTGAAACTTCGGTTGACCACTAACCATAGCCCCCTCAAAAGTCATGAGCCGCTGCTGATAGAATATACAAGTGTAGAACATTGGCGTAAAAAAAACTATAATCTTCAGGTGATTTCTCCTATTGGAGGTCGGCTGTCATCTAGGCAATCTTCAACCGACAAGAGCCCGGAATAACTCAGTGGAACTGCATTCGTACCAGCCACATAGGTATTGAAGCCATGAGGTGAGGCATCTTCCTGTTTTACAGCTTTCATCAATCTTAAGATTATATCGTTTCGCAAGTATGCAAATACAAAGCTGACAAATCAGTGTAAAGGGATCACTATTCGTTTCTTTCATCCTCGTAGAGATTTAATTTGATTCAAGCGGTAATTCGCGTACCCTCACTGTGCACGGGCACTAAAGAGGCACAAGGTGTTCATCAAGCCATAAATTATAACCCTAAATGGTAGTTAGCATAGCCTAACAGTAGGTAAGACGCTCAACAGATGTTTTTACCTGGCCCTATCGATGGAATTTGGCTTTATTTCTTAACAGTAGTTCGCCTAGCCTTGCTGGGAATAGGACAATCAATAAACGTGAGGTTTTCGTCTAACCACAGCAATGGAGTGTAGCTTAAATTCTTAATGGTAGTTTGCCTGGCCTAACAGTGAATAGGACACTCAACAAAGAGATGTTCTCCTGTTGATAGAGTATGGCACAAATACTTAACGGTAGTTCGCCTAGACTCACTGTGAATAGTAGAACAGTCAACAGATAGATGATCGCCTAGTCATAGCAATAGAAATGGCTTTACTTCTTCGCCATCTAAACTACAACAACGAATAGGACACTTACCAGGCACGGGATGTTCGCCGGGCATGGCGTTGACCTTGGGCTTGTAAGGTAGCATGTGCGCCGTGTCGGGCACCGCGATGACCGCTTCCGAGGGGTTGTTGCCGCCGCCGGAGCCCAGCAGGATCTGCAGGGGGCCCAGGCCGAGATGGCGGTTGGACATGCCTGCCACCTGAGAACAAAAAATAATATAAGATAATTAAAATTAATTAACTACCTATCACGCCATTTCACCGCACAGGTAAGCAGAGAGGATGGACCTCCACACAACTGTCTTGGCACATAAACCTTGCTTCATTCACCATCATACATCTTTGCATAAATACTCTTCTATTATTCTGACTCCGCCCAACGCAAGTATTAGATTCACTCGCCATATCATCCGCGGGCGTCCCCCGACTTCTTCTAATGTACACTTTTACATCATATATTAGTCCTTAAATTCATTTCTCCGTTCATCCGCTCCACATTTCCAAACCATCTAAACATCCCTTTCTTAATCTTGTTCACTGCACTTTCTTCAGCCTTGCATTCTAGGTTTCAAAATGGTTATGTCACACATACGCCTCAGGAATCTCATTTCTACAGCATTCGGCGTACTTTCATCCTTCCTCTGCCAGTTCCATGGCTCACTGCCATACATCAGGGTTGGTATCAGCACTCCAGTGTGAACTTCTAACCTAGTTTCTTTAAAAAACTTTTTATTAGAGACTGTAGTGTTCAATCCTCCATTAATGGAGTTTCCTGCACTTAAAATACTATTTATACACAAAAAAAAAAAAATGGTTTCCTAAAAGGTGAGTCACGAGACGCAACCCAAATCACAAAAGAAAAATAAATGGTTTCCTAAAAGGTAAGTCACGAGACGCAACCCAAATCACAAAAGAAAAATGCCGGGTCGCCTAAAAGAGCCTTGAAAACCTAGATGTTTCATTTATGGTTTTTGTAACAACACCTAAAATACAAGCAAATAAAGTTGAATCTGAACTATTGAATAAATATTATGTATTTCAATTAATCGAGACAAATAAATACCCATTAACATAATGCTTGAAAAGTTTACAATTTTTATTTTATATGAATACTGCTCAACAGTCCCAACGCTCCCAACTGTCAGGATTCAGTGGGATTATGGCATCCCCAATTGGGGTATGTTACTGAATAGATAATACACACTAGAAATGCCTTCCATGTAGATTTGAACGGAAACCGATGTAGCCACAGACTTAGAACCTCTTGGTTCTAGCCCCGAGAGAATAATATATCTGTCTCTGTCTCTCTTACACTGCCTGACATTGTATATTCCATTCCATTTGATTTTGAATTTGTACTTAGAATTTCTGAATTTGAAATTTAAGGACTCAAGAGCCAGACTTTTGGAGAACGAAACATGCCTACATTGCATTTCTTGTGTTTGTCTTTATTCTATGGGGTATGTTTTAAGGCTGGAGGGAGCGGTGAAGGCAAGGAAATGGGGAAGAAGAAAGTTGGGATGTACATGGCTATTCAGATCTGGTCACCAAACACGGCTAAAGTCATTTCAAGCAACGTTTAGGTTCTGAATGTCTTTCTAATTGTTTGATTCGGAATAGGGATCATAACGTAAGGAGCAGGCGCGATCCGTCTACATATGCTGTAAATGCTCCGCATCCCTTGTGTTTTAGGGTTAAAAATAGTATTTTTTCCTTAGAGTAAGAAAGATTTTTTTCTAGCCGTAAACAGCCCTACTGCAATTCGACACCGTCCTGTCCTCAGAGATTTATCACACACACAACGACACGACACACGGACTCATACATTCTCAATGCTCGAATGTCTATGTGCGGAAATACACAGATAGTACAGTGGATGCTCTGTTCTATTCCGTATCCCTAAAGTATGAAAGTGAAACACTTTGGCGAATACGCATTAAATCTTGCCTTCCAATATGTTAGAACACTGGATGCGGAGAGCATCCAACGTGCGAAAACGACTTTAACGCTTATAGGCATAATGCACAGAATAGCATACATATGTCGAGTCGGATGGATTGTTTTTAGAACGATGAGACATTTGTTTGAGTGATGTATTTTTGACAGTTTAGCTTGAATAACTGAAGCCGAGATAATGAAATATTGGATATCCTTCGATTACCTATTTATTTAAATAAATAAATAATACAGAAAATAACATGGATACTTCACCGACGTGTTCTAAAACTGTAAATGATAATAGTGAATTGTGTACAGGGTTGTACAGGGTGTCCGGTGGCAGAATTAGGTTTTTAAGGAGCGGGGAGGGGGCCGCGTTAGCTTCGTCATTCATGCGGGTTATTTAGTCACAATGTCGCAGTGGACGGGAGAGCAACGTGCGTTCGCAATCGAAGCAAATTTCAAGGCTAATGATTCGTGGCGCGTCGAAGATTTAGTATGTGTTACAATATTCGACGTTTACGTGACGCCCCAAGTGAAGATTTGATTCGATCATGGGTGCGGAGGAGGTTCCAGACAACAAGTTCCACAGACCCACGGCCGGGGCCCAGAAGGACGTCGAGAACAAATCAAAACATCGAACTCATCGCAAACAGTTTGCGTGATGATCTGCGTCAGTCCGTGCGCAAGAGAGCGACTACCCTAGGGCTTCCAAAAACTATTGTGCACGAAATATTGAAGAAGGACCTTAAATTTTACCCTTTTAACCCTTACCACTCCATTATTTTTTAATATTTGTTGTCAGCCAACTCTAATTTAAATAATATCAAAATATTCATTTATTGATAGGCAGTTACAAAAAGGTTATTTTATAGTAAAACAAAAACTGAAAACAGTCAAAATCTTATTAAAACATGAATTTAAATGTTTTTTATCGAATAATCACAAGAAACAATGTCACGTGTCAAGTTTTGCGCACGAAAATAGTGATGTCGGCTGGCACCCGACAAAGGAGTGGTAAGGGTTAAGATTCAAATTGTGCAAGCGCTTAAACCAATTATTACAATTTACGTCAAATTTTCGCAAGACAATGTTAGAGCAATTTCGTTTGGTAAAACATCTTTTCAGCCTATTTTCATTTAAATGGAAGTGTAAATAAGCAGAATTGCCGTTATTGGTCACCTGGAGGACAGAACCCATGTTTAAAACATCAACAGCAACTTCACAGTCCCAAAGTGACAGTTTGGTGTGCATTGTCAAGCAGTGGAATAATCGGACCCTATTTTTTTGAAAATTGTCGAGGGCAAGCCATTACTGTGAACGGGGTTTCTTATCGGCGCATGCTTAATGATTATTTTTTGCCAAAAATGAGAGAACATCCTGCCTCCACACACATGGTTCCGGCAAGATGGCGCCACGCCTCACACTGCTAAAGAGACGATGGCGCTTCTTCGTGATTTGTTCCCTAAAAACTTGATTAGCCGTTTCGGTGACATCCTCTGACCACCCGCGTCGCCAGATCTCACTCCTATAGACTTTTTTCTGTGGGGGTACGTCAAAAGTAAAGTGTATGAGACCGACCCCGCAACCATGTCTGCACAAAAAGAAAATATCGTTAGCGAAGTTAATGGCATCCCGACGTCGCTTCTCCAGCGAGTGGCACGAAATACTAAGTCCAGATTCCAAGAGTGTGTCCGACGTGACAATTTAAAAAAAAAAAAAAAATCCGCACTTCTCTTCTTTGTAATAGTTATTGAAATAAATGTATCTTTACAGTGTATTTTTTATTTAAATTTTAAATCCTAATTCTGCCACCGGACACCCTGTATAATTGAATCATTAATGCGAATCAGTTTTGTCTCGGGGATTCAAGGAAGATATTCTGCAAACTGGAAAACCGACTCCCATTTCATACATGACATCAAGAAATACATAAGAAGGAGCGTCAAATCGAGCTCAAATATAATTAAATGAAACTCAGGCACCTACGTCATGGATTTTTTGTCATACGACATTTAAGATATATTTGGATCTGTAATGTTGCAGAGCGTAAACGATTTATTTAGCTGAATAGTAAATATTTTTTATCAGTTCAGCTTCTTGTTCATGGGTTAGTTTATAGATTTGTATATTAAATTTGATGGTAGGTATATTATATACTGATTGTCAAGCATCCCTGTACAAAAATCCACCGACTACCACTGGTAAGAAGTGATTTTTTTTAACTTACTTCTGTGTAACCGATGGATTTGAGTTCAGCCACTGTGCACGGGTAAAGGTCCAGAAATTTGTAACGATCCACCAACTGGGCTGTCTCCTTTCCCTCAAACTCCTTTATCTATGAACACAAAAACAGATTTTATTAAGTTTTTTCTAGTTTTTTTTTTACACAAATACCCAACTGCCCGGAGCCAGTGAGACCGTGGTATGTTATGAAATTTCATCAGAAATTTATGGATATGTAATGGCCAATATTTTCAGCTAGCGAAATCATATCCATCATGAGCTAAGGAGCTTTAAAAAATAAAGCATAAAAAGTTTTTAAATCTCGGATGACGCCGTATATATGTAATTAGTTTTAATATTTTGTAAATTACATACTAACCTTGTGTTGGAAGTTAAATGTTGAATAAAAACATTCACTTTGTTTACACAATACTGGATCTAACCCGTAGAAGACATGGTTGTATTGAAACAGGTTAGATTAAAAAAATTATAATAAGTGGTTTAAATTTTATATGTACATTTAAAAATATCAATCTCACCTTTTCCAAAACGGCAGACCTGCGTTTCTCCACTTTGACTATGCTGATCAGGTCCCCGATGTTGGATTCAAACTCCAGGAATCGGTTCCAGATGTCCACGGAATTCTCCGGCTCCAAGTTCCCGGAAGAGAGAACTCGTTCAAATAGGACTCTGGTGTTGTTATCCTCTGTGAATCAAAATATTAAATCCATCAAAATCTGCAGTTTTTTTTTTTAAATCGGTCTAGTATAAGTTCGACTTAACTGTAACCCATAGCTGGAAGAATAACATACTGTGAATTGTCTCTTCAATATCAAGTGGTCGAAGTTGATATCAAACCGTAGAGGATAAGTGGTTGCTGACGAAAACTATGACCAGAACTTGGAAAAATGCGACATATTTCCAGACGAAGAAAAAACCCCATAAGAAAGAGGTAACAAAGCTATATATGTAAGTTTTTATTAATCTTACCCAAAAACTATTGTTAACCTGTGGGACGCCAATGTGCAACATGGAGAAACCACAATATTCCATTGGACGCCAATGTGCAACATGGAGAAACCACAATATTCCATTGGATGCCAATGCGTACTATGGAGCCGATTCGGAATAGTTACATTCTCAAGTCATGTCAATTTTGAGCCTCAAATATTTTCGTACAGTTCTCAAATAAATTTTGTAATATTTTTTTAATCATTAAAGGTAATGTTAACAACTCTCAAAATGAAGCATGAAACCGAAATGTTCATTTTGAGAGTTATTAATATTATCTTCAATAATAAAATATATAGAAGAATAATATATGTAATACGCTCAAAACATTCTCATTTGTTACACACACACACATGCGCGTGCCTCAACTGAAAAATAAATAATATTCTGTCACTGCTAAAGATATTTCCATTTTTCAAAGTCATATATATTACTGTATAATAAATTAATTAAATAATATACTTTGTATTCACCACTTTATTAATACACAGATATCTACATGTTTCAAAAAGGGTGCTTTCTTTATAGAATACGTATTCTATATACTCCCGATCGCATCGCTTTCAAAACATGTAACTAACTAACCATCACGCCGTGTCGCCGCAGGGGTAGGCAAAGAGGACGGACCGCCAAACAACTCAATCTTGGCATACACTTCTTGCTTCATTCACATTCATACATCGTCTCATACATTCTCTTCTATTATTCCGACTTCTGACATGGCCCAACTCAAGTATTTGATTCACTTGATCGTGCCATGTCTTCCTCGGGTGTCCCCGACTTCTTCTTCCATTCACATTCACGTCGTACATTTTTCTTACACTCCTTTCTTAGTTCATTCGCTCTACATGCCCAAACCATCTAAGCGTCCCTTTCTTAATCTTACTCATTACGCTTACAGCCTTGCATTCTAAAAAACAAGTAGATATCTTTATATAAATAAAGTGGTGAAACAAAGTATATTAATTAAATCATTTGTTAATAATGACGCCTCAAAGTGAATACCAATCATTTGAAGAAATCATATTACTGTACTTATTTACAGGAAAAGCTTGTATTATTTCATTTTTATTGTGAAAGGCACTTAAGCAAGTTTCCTAAGAAAGCGGTGCTGTAATCTAGCAGCCGTGATATGTCGTGATGTGGCAAGCGTAACAAGACGGCCATCTTAAAGTCACCTTAGCATCTTAAACTCAAGTTAAACACCAACACGGTAACATTTTGCAGTGGAGAATGGACTATCTAGACATAACGTTATTAGTACACATATTTGGAAAATGTATATTACGCCGCAGACTTTGTTTTAACTGGGCTTTTCTATAGTCTTTGCTCTTCACATTGCATACAGCTTCATGATTTCTTACAAAATCAATCAAAATTTCATCATTTTTGCTGGTCCAAATCTTGTTAGCACTCATTTCTTTTTTAAATGTTCACCGCCTACACGAGAAAAAGTCTTCCACAACTGTTCTCACCGCTATGACGACCATCAAGCAAATGGCGGCACTACGAATTGACATTCCACTCCCAATCATTGCTCTCTAGGAAACCTACGCCATCTGGTTTGTATAGACAACGTTTTAGTGACGTCATCCGCCGCTACATTACGACCGCTAGATAAAAGCACCTCTTGGGAAACCGTAGCTTTATTTAACTTTATGTAAAATAAAGTAAAACTCTCGTATTTGTTTTTCTTTTTTGTAACATGAGACAGAAAAAATCATTTCCCTAAATATATGAATCTACTCTGGGGAAACTACTTATGACAATATATACATACAATTTTTATAAATACATAAACACATTATCTAGTAAGACGGTACCATTTACAAAAGCGTCATTTTGCAAAAAACAAGTCAGGAATTATGAAATTAGACTCAGATGGCGTACGGCGCGGTAAAGGCGGAAAACGCTCCGGTTTTTAGCGATTGCTCGGACGAAAATCCCGGCTCTCCAGAGGTTAAACTTAATAAAATAATTTTAAATAAAGAAAATGGACAGTTTCATTCATCTCCTGAGAAAACATGGTTTTGTAGATAAAAAGTCGAGTCAGAACAGCGACTATATAGTGCATAGTTGTAAACAAATGTGTGTCTAGTCCTCACCGTTGAGATGCGAGAGGTAGTCAATGTAGCACAGCACATACTCGGGGCTGTGGGAGAACTTCTTGAGGCCGAGCTCGAATATCCTGAAGGCGATATTCTTGTCCTTGGAACAATAGTACTCCATGAGAGCGGCGGCGGCAAAAACGTGATAACGAGACCTGTAAATAAAATTATTTAAAAAAACTAACTAACTAGCCATCTCTCCGTTTTTACCGCAGGGGTAGGCAGAGGATAGACTGCCACACAACTCTGTCTCGGCACACACTCCTTGCTGCATTCACATTCATATATCGTCTCATACATACTCTTTTGTTATTCTGACTCTTGACATGACCCAACTCAAGTATTTGATTCACTTCATCGTGTCATGACTTCCTAGGGCGTCCCCAACTCTTACCATTAACTTCCTAATCATATATTCTCCTTACACTTCGTCCATCCCCTCTACATGCCCAAACCATCTAAGGGTCCCTTTCTTAAACTTAACCATTACGCTTCCCTACATTCTTTGCAGATCTCCATATTTTTAACAGTCATACAAAGTTTTACCACACATACTCCTCAAAGATCTAACTTCTACAGCATTCAGTCTATTTTCATCCTTCCTCTACCAGTTCCATGCCTCACTGCCGTAAATCAGGGTTGGTATCAGCACTCCATTGTAAACTGCAAGCTTGGCTTGTTTGAACAAAAATTTTATTAGCGCCAACCGTGTTCAGTCTTCCATCAATGAAGTCTCCTGCATTTAGTCTTCTTTTAGTATCATCAGTCTTTCCATCTCTCCTAAGCATAATTCATAAAATGACACATTATTTAAATATGTACACCAATATGCATTTACAAGTGAATAACAATTCAGTTTTATTTATCTATTTGTAACAAACAGCGTTTTAATACAAATATATATATACAAAGGAAGTTTAACAAAGGGTAAGCCAAACAAAGTTTCTTGTGCTAACAGTGGTTAAATACAGGTGTTTTCATGAGCATACAATGAAAAGTGGCCAAGTCAAGATCCCTGTCTGTTGGCAGACTAAGACTGAAGTCCTTTACCTATATATACACAACTCACAGCTTCGCAGGTCAGAATATTTTGTATATGTAAGAAACTTAACTAAAAAATATTTCAATAATAAATACATATTCAAAAAATATTATATGCAAAAATCCTCAATCTCAATCTGCTAAAAAACAAGGACTTTGACTTGGCCACTTTTCATTGCATGCTCACAATTTCATAGCCGGCGACTAATATTTTAATTTTTCTTTGTGCCTTTTTTTTTTTTAAAAGATAGACAAATATTCCCTGATTACGATAAACCTGACAGTATATGAAAATCTCCGACTACCATCACAGTAAGCGGAAGATGAGCTTGTGTCGTAATGGAGGACTTAGCCAGCCGAGAAATTAAACTCACGAAGCCTGGGTGAGACCCAAACGCAATACCACCTCAGCCACTGACCGGTCACCGGTTTGTTACTCACCAGACAATGTCTGATTCAGATTGTCTCAGGACAAGAGAATACATAATGATAAGTCGGTTACCAAAACTTCCCATTATTGCCCTTCTACTCAGAACAGCAACTATCTAGATGCTGAAAAGTGCCAGAAATTCCTAATGAATCTTTTCAATTGCACCATTTTTCAAATGTTTTACTGTAGGCATGTTATCAATGCACTATATACTTATACAATGGAATTTCTAAAAAAGTTATTTGTCTTTTTTACTTCTACCATCATGTAGAATCACCTCCCGAAGTTACTGCACTCTAATCCGGGACACGTGGACGTCAAAGTTTCCTATGTGATATCTACGTAAACAATGGTTGGTAATTCATATAAACAACTCTTGGAGAGCACTCTAAAGAAATCTATTAAAGGTGAATTGCATATTTTAAAAAGATGTTAAAAATTATGTAGATTGCCCGCGATGACAAAAAAATAGATCTGTGTAAACATTGTATCGACTTTGTGTTATCCTCTATAATCCCTTCTTTGTAACATTTATAATATAATTTTTTGTGGCAGTCAAGAGTTTGTAGTGAGACGATAATTTATAATGCCATTACCATAGAAACAAGAAAATAAAATTATCTCTCTGATGAAGACAATATATGTAGTACATTTATGCAGTGAAAAAAGGAGAATGCTCTGAAATGTTGACTACATAATACATATGGATTACGAAATAAAGCAAAGTAGAAAACACACCTGGGATCTTCTCGAGCCCTCTTGAAGACAGTTCTAGCTGATTTGATGCCCTCAGCTCGACGAGCAAATTTCATGTACTGTACATAGGCCTGGAACAGAATAATATGGAATGAAGAATAATTTATAGCATAAATTGTGGATTAAATCACAGATTTTGCAATACTTTAATGTGAATTTGGTCACAAGCATGGATTCTGTATAACAGATTAGGAACACATTAACCTTTTAGATGCGGGAAGCGCACCCCTGCACCGCACCATACATGCCCTGCACCATACACGCAGGCGACTCACCCGTGCGCCGCAAAGCTTCTATAGTTTAAAGAGTCCGGCGTTTGACAGAAGTCATACATATTTTTGAGGCGTAAAAAAGATTAAGGGAATCTAATGAATAAAAGATCACAAAGATCAACACATCATCAGTAAATAAAACAACTGCCAACTTACCAGGGTGGGATCGATGTCGGCAATCTCCAGGAATCGGTTGTAGATCTGGTGCACCTTGTCGTACTTGACGCGGCCCTCCTCGAAGTCGGCGTGCGCAAAGTACAGCAGTGTATTCTTATGCAGGCCACCGCCCGGAGTGGTGGCGCGCTCCAGCACCGCGCTCGCCTCGTCCGCAAACAGCTTTGACGCATTCACATCCTGGGCAGGGAAGAAACACACGCTCAGTATTGATGCATATGTAAGGAATGAAATTAGATTGAGCTAGTGTTTTCTTTGTATTAAGTAATTAAAAAAACAACAACAACATGACAGAGCTTGACGACTCTGATCACAAATTGATTAAAAGCTTAAATGGGCAGTTCAAATGTAAAAAATTCAAAATGGTGCTGAAATTAATAAATTAAAAACCATAAAATTCAATACGAGGATAGCCGCCGATGGATCACATATGCAACAGCCGCATGGGTTGACTTAAAGATGGATGGACAAAATACCAATGTGACCGAATGGTAACCAAATAATACATTCTGTTTGGACGCCGAGGAATACGGTAAAAATTAAAATTAAAAATTAGTACAAAATTTAATAAAAATTATTTTTAGACATTTATTACATACTTAATTAGAATGGATAATTTTCAGAAATTCCAATCTTTTCCACAATCTATCTGTGTGGCATTATGTCCTATTATAATAAAATGAAACGGCGTGATGGTTAGTTAGTTATATAAAAGACTGACCCCCTTTTCCTGCAACAGCTTGGAGGAGTGGTCCAGGAACTGTGCGGCCTGGTACCACACGTCGGCGTGGTGACCCAGGCACAGCAGACACTGCTCTACCGCGAACATCACCCGCCGCGCCACCAGAGCCGTGTCCTCGGACCGGAGAGGGTTACCCCGCTCCCAGAGGATGTACTTCTTCCACAGCTGAACCTGAAGAATAAGAAAGAATAAAGTAAGTTGTTAAATAAATATTATATATGAATATTAAGTGGCTTAAAACCATTTTTGGCAGAATATCATTGCTTGTGCCTAGATCTATCTGTCCTATATCTGTAAAACTAAGAAGAAAAATCTTTCTCCTTATTAGAATTCAAACTTCACTCAATCGCGTCATGCAGTGGAATAACGTTGCTTGGTGCCGTCTCTTGCAACGTTCTTCCGAATATTTCAAGCATTTAAGCGGGTAGCTTCTTAAGTGTTCGGGCATGTTAGTGAGAGCCTACCCACTAAATATTTGTAATACTAGGAAAAGCGTTGCAAGAGACAATGCCAAGCAACGTTATTCCACATTTCGTTTTGTTTTTGTCGATTATTTCCTCAATTAGAAAAGTATTTGGGAAGTGTGTCCGAGACGTAAAGACTAATAATGACATTGACAGAAGGGTTAAATGCAGAAATTGAATTAATAAAGCATGATCCCCTGAAAAACCTCAGTTCAGGAAGAGGGGATATATACCTGTTTCAGCTCCTCGGGGTGCAAGGTGGGAGGCGTGGCGGGGAGGTTCCTATTGAGACCCCGGGTGACCCCCTCCAGCTCCTTGGCCACCCTGCGAGCGTTCATGTAGTCCCTGGAGCGCTCCATGGCCATGCGCTCCGCTATGATGGGGTTGATGCTCTGCTCGAATGCAATGTAGTCCTTCCACATGGTCTCTATGCCGATTATGGGATTGATGACGGCCCGCTGGTATACCTAAAAACATATAAATACATATTACATTTATGGTTTGCGCAGTATGTATTTGATTTGGAGAAATTTTTAAACTACAGTGAACCTTTTTTTTCCAAGAAAAGTTTTTCAAAGAACTAGTCAATTAAAACATAATTTGTTAGTTTTTGTCCTGTAAAACTTATTAAAACGTTAATAATTTTGCTCGGAGAACATGTTTTTAAACTGCTTATGTGGGAAATGTTTTCATGCGCTAAGCCCTTAAAATGGGAACAAAATGAATAACTTCAATAAAAAAGATTCTTAGGCTAAGACCGAATATTATTAAAGATTCATCTTTCAAATTTTCCTACATTTTCCGCTTACTGTGATGGTAGTAGGAGATTTTCAAATATTGTCAGGTAATTTCATAACCTAGGAATATTGATGTTTTAAAAAAAAATAAAAACCAGGACATAGAAGCCTCGTTGTAGTTCAGCAAAATGAATACGTAATGATATTACTGGACACTGACCTTTCTGACAGCGCCAATCTTCTGATTTTCAGCATATGATCCGACGGCATCCACGCTCTTGAGGAACTGTATGTAGTCGTACCATATTGGGAACGCGTGGATGTCCATGCCAATTTTCTCCAGGGCAAAGTCGTAAGCCTGAGCCATCTTTTCTCTGTGGACGGTGAAACCATATGAAAACTCTGACAATATATTGGAATATTTTTTAAAGACAAAGTCGACAATATTTTAGTGTCTCTATTGGAAGAATTGGAAACCCTCCGAGGACTATTCATACTTTGAATCAAAGAATTAAATCTAAAAGTATTGCGCAATTCGTATTCCAACTGCTCTCTACCATCCGGAGCCAGTGGGGAACTATGGCATCCCCAGTTGGGGATATGTTGTGAAGCTGAAGGTAGTGAGGGGGAGATGAGATGGTCATTTGATGGAAACTGCAAGGCTATCCGAAACATATGGTCAACAATTTATTAGGATACACGACAGACACGCAGTGCTCCCAAAATATCACCCATTTCATTTTCAACCAGCGTGTTCAAAATGCATGAAAAATTCACTACTGGCATTTTCTCTGCAGGCATCCCATAAGTAAAAATAACAATAAGGTTGTGATGTTTCAAACTCCATCACAGGCCGTTATGCTTGGCAGCTTATCACAATTGATTAAAAGCTGAAATGGGCCGATAATCGGCGTTTAACAGAAATCATTCAAATGTTAAAAATTCAAATGCTGACCGTCTATTTGATAGTCGTCAAATGTTATTTGGTTAACACGCCAACCTTAAGTGTCTTGCGGGCGGTATTTAATTGAGGTATTACTGTATCTTTCATATGTGACATACTTTCACGAATATCGATTAATATCAAAAAGTATTTCAATTAATTATTTTCCCCAAAATATAAGATATACAATTTTCTTCGATACGTGAATACTTTGTCGAGTCGCAAAAAGGCTTTAATCTTCCACGTGAACATGTTTTCACGCTCAATATCGACGACTTAAAGCCAAGACATTGTATCTCCACTTATTATCGAAAATGAGTTATAAACTAGAGAGACTAGAGAACCCAAATTTGTATGTGTAAAAATATGGCATCTCTAACTCAAACCAT